>VZDJ01001310.1:0-22439 GCA_008694505.1 Cyanoderma ruficeps | reverse complement strand
GATATGTAAATTGTCAGTGATAGGCAAGGTACAACAGAAAGGCTTTCTACAGCACAATTATTTATGCCAGTTTCATTTGCTTTTAGGTAGCACTGATGGTTCTACCCCACCGCCACCTTTATCACAGGCACTGCACATTCCCTCACCACCAGCACACAGGGAAGGTGGCAAAAACTGAGCTTGGTGGTCTCCTCCAATGCCTCTATTTTCTATTAAATACATGTGCAAAGTGCTGCATGTGGAGATATTTCTGAGTTGGTTATAACCTTCCCATTCATTTCTCATGCTGCAGAAATAAATAAAAAATGTAATCCTTCCCAGTGAAACAACTCCCACATGGTGGTGGTCTCAGAGCCCACCTTCCTCACAGCAGCTATTTGAGGGAGGAGGTGTTAGAAGGGACACTCAGCTGTTTGTCTCTGAGGTTTGTTAGCCCTCTGCTAATTGCCTAATTCCAGCAGACAGATGAACCCCTTAGAGCTGCTCAGATAAAGCCCCTTCCTCCAGCTCTCTGTCCAGGGCTTCCCTTGATGGAGTTAGAAAGGCAGGTGGTGGGACAATCAGTCCATCTGCCTTTAAAAATTTGTTCTGGGAATGTAGAATTGTGGAATAGTTTGAGCTGGAAGGGACCTTTTGAAGGTCATCCAGTCCAACCCTCCCCAATGAGCAGGGAATGCTGGATTTGGGTACTCTTAGGTTATACTCCTCAAGGGAGGAAAGATCCCCTCTCCCTAAATTGTCCACTCATTCTCAGAAATTATTACCCAAGGCATTAAAAATGTGCTATCCCCTTGATCTGTCCCAACAGGTCACCAGGCTGGGCTCCAGGTCTTGAACAGGGTTTTACAAGAATATTTTAAGTCTCTGCTGTACAGGCAGAGGGATTGGGTTTTGATAAATATCCCTTTGCCAAAGGAGAAGTTGGGCTGGGCTTCTGAGTCCTTCTGGGAATTTAATTATTATTTAAGTAAAGAGTAAGGGGCTGTGTATGGGAGAAATTCCTGCCTGACCTCCCCTGTAGTAATGCACTCCCACACCCAAGCAGGTGATTCTGTTTAAGGAAAAAAGTTTCGGTTTACCTTTGAACATGTAAGGAGGTTAAACTAGAATTTTCCACAGCCTTCTCATTGTAATTGGCCCAGAGCCAGCACAAGAGCACTCGTTGGGCTTTAGAAATGTACCTCAAAGCCTGTTGCCAATTTCATTGGGCAAGGTGCCAAAAAGCCCACCTCGACCATCAAGTACAAAAAAGACTGCACAGAGGAGCTCAAGGGCTTTTTGGACTGCCTTAGCCAGTGTAAGAGTGTTCTCTGTACTGTGTTTGACTTATATTTCTTGGTTTGATAATGTTTGTTATTTTTGTCATTATTAAAACCTTTTGTTTTACAAAGCATGTCCAGAGAAGTTGTCTCGCTATTATTAAGCCATTTCTCTGCGAGGGCTGGCCCCTCAGAGGTGACAGACCTTCACAGGGTTTATCACATCTGACCCCATGCAAGATTCCATCACTCCCCCTCATTCAGCTCATACCAGAATTGCAGGTTTTAATTAACCTTTCCTGGGAATAGGACTTCCCATGTAACTTCAAGTGTAACAAGAGGTTATAAGATCTTTAATGGATGGAAGGACTTCACCTGCTGTAGTGGCACCAGAGGTGTTTTGATGGGATAATCACTTCCCATCAGCACCTAAGTGATGTTAAAGTACCCTGATGGGAGGAGTTTCCATGTGTTTGTGGGGGTGGAATTAATTTCTTTTATGGTAATATTCCCTGAAGTTAATGGGTGCTGATAGAAAGGAAACAAGATGCAACACAACAGTTTTGTATAAAAAAACCCAACAAGATTCCATTTGAAAGTCAATGGGCTTTGTTATTAACTCTAAGGACCTTCTCTCCTATCTGATGCTTTGTTTTCCCAAAGCAGGGAGGTCAAAGTCTTATGAAAGGCTTTGGGAGGGATGGAGAGCAAGGATTTCACCCACCAGAGCCATTGGGCTGCAGGTGGTGCTGGAGGAGTCTGTCCCTGCATGAACCAGCCTGGGGTTACTTGTTTTCCATATTTTATTTGATTTTTTTAAAGACAGATTTTCTTCCAGGGGCTTTTATGCCATAAAGATTCAACAAAAACTTCCAAGAGCTTCTTGGTCAGTGCTGAACCTCAACAGGATGTGCTGGGTCTGGGGGTTTGGATGAAACATCCCAGCAGCTGATTTTTGGGGGCTGCAGCCCCAAAATAACTCATGTGCTCATGTCCCCTTTTGTTCCCATTCCTGTTAATTCCCAGGACTCCTTCCTTTCCTTGTTCAGCCCCTGTTGATGCTGGAGGGGCAAAACCAGCAGCTCCAGCTGCTGACACTGAGTTGTAGCTCCACTGAATGCTGTGAAAGCCAAAAATGGCATCAAACATGCCTGGGTTTTAGCAGAAGTTGATAAATTATTAATTGCAAGAGGAAACCCCAGCCCATGCTCAGGGGAGACCCCAGGAAAAGACGAGGTGGTAGACCAGATCCCAGGCCCAGCTGGAAATGGATTTTGGGAATATGCAGGTGAATTAAATGAGGTGTGTGGGCCAGCAGCGTCCTGCTGATATTCACACAGCATTCATGATATTAAAAAATTGCCTGAGTGGTAACTACATCCTTAAACTTTCTGGATTTTCTCTGTTTTTACTTTTTTTAGGTTTATTTTTTAAATAAAGTTTAAATTAGTTTTAAAAAAACCAAAACACCAGGCCTGTGAAGATGGTCCCCGGTGGTTTGTGCACAGCTGAGCTGAGGACTGGAGTTGTCATGCACAGACATCAGGTGAGAGCTGGCAAAAGCAGTTTGAAAAGACACAAAGGCACTTAAGGACAGAAACCCTGAGGATGCTCAATAAACAATCACAGGAATGGTGCTGTGAATGTGACTTTGCCATTGTTACACATTTCTGCTCTTGTTTGTAATGACATTTTGGCCACTGTCTAAATACACAGAAATGGCCTGAATGCATCATCTGGATCATCTGATATTAGTTTGAATTTTTGGAGTTTTTTTTCTGCAGCCTCTTGGTAGACTTTGAAAGAAGAAAAGGGAAAAAAAATTAAACCTATTCCAGAGTAATTGAACAGTGTTCACATTAACTTATGCTAAAGTTATTTTTAATTAAATGAACTTTCCCTGTTTGTAGCTGGAAGGTACTTGTGTGAGATAAAAACTCTATTCTAATAACGCTGAGACTCACCAGCGCTTAATTAGCATCACAACTCAAGGCAGAAGGAGCAGGAAGGGGAGCAGGGAGGTGGGTCTGTGCTGCTGGGTGGGATTTTGGGAAGGGATGCTCAGCCCCCATCCCAGAGCCCACCCAGCACTGCGAGGAATGCCAGGAGGGAAAATCAATCACACCTAGGATTTGACACAGTTTATGGCAAAAGCAATTATAATTAACATTATATTAAATATTAAGTCAAGATCATAAAATGTTGATTGGCATTGATTAGCTGCATAATCCATAATTAGAAATCACTGCACCCTTCAAAAGGTGCTGTAGTGACTTGCCTGTGATTTCACCGCTAAATTAAGCAAGAGTGATTCAGCTTTTGCCCTGAGTTTTACTCCTGCATTTCATTTAGGGCAGAAGCACATTCAGGTAAAGAAAGGCACAGGATCTGTTTCCACTCAGGTTGCTCCCAAACTCCCCATCCTAAGGGCTGCTCTCCACCCCTTCCATGCCCATGGAGAAGTGATGGCCAAATTGCCCTTGACCATCCTCAGCTCTGCTTTGGTTGTGTCTAAAAGATGTAGGGAGAAGCTTTGGAACAGCCTGGGGAAGTGCTGGAGTCCCCATCCCTGGAGGGGTTCAAAATCTATGTGGATGTGGCTTTTGGGGACATGGGGTAGTGGTGGCCTTGGCAGTACTGGGGGATGGATGGTGACAATGATCTTAGAGGGTTTTCCCAACCTAAATGATTCCATGACTGTATGGAATTCTGTATTCTCTGAAAATTCCTTGTGTATTTCGTCACCCCAAACCAGTGACTGTAGAAGGTCGAGCTGAGGCTGTGCCCTCCTGGCTGAAGCCAAGATGAAGCAGCATTAGGCAGCACCAAGACAATGATTTATTTTTGGGCCAAACTCAGAATACACTTCAGGACACATATAGTGGTTTGAAAACAAACCAAGTGAGAGGCTCCAAGTCAGAAAATATAATTTAATAAGAAGAAAGAAAAAAAAAAGTAGAATAAAATAAATCCAAAAATACAAAAAACCACTGACAGAGTCAGAATACAACCTGAGCAGGGTGATGGAAGCAGTCCAGATGAAGTGGTCTTCCTGAAGCAGTCATCCCATAGAAAGGTCTTGTAGCTGTGGTCCTCTGGGAATCCAGTACATAAGAGCTGCCCAAATCCCAGATTATATCCAGGTGAGAATGGCTGGCTCCTCCCCCCTGGGCGGAGCATCTCACAATGGGCTGATGAGTCATACAGGGGGTCCTTGATGGCCCATTAGCGATAGATTGCTCCCAGGGGCAGTTATCTATGAGTCATACAGCAAGGCATCTGATGGGCCATTAACAGAAGATAGCCCAGGGGGAGGGGGTATGAGAAAACACTGCTCCAACAATTGGATTCAACAGTTCATGAAGATGGTGATAGAATACTTTTGCACATCCTATACTACAACCCAGGACAACACCTCAGCAAGGAGGGAGCAAAAGGAGATTCTTTATTCTGATTTGATTTTGGAAGACCAAACCCATCTGTGCCTCACTTGTTAATGGGGTGGAAACAGGGACCCTTTGGGGAGGTCGGTGGCTCTGGGCTGAGTAGCTGCTGCAAGAGGGTGAATTATTTGCAGTGTTATCAAGGCTTGCTGCAGCAGCCCCGCTTTCCCCTAATTTTATGGGTCCATTTATCCTGGATATCTATTTGTAATGGATAATGTCATCATCACACACTGGGAAACGCTCAAGTTTTGTTAAAGTAAAGAACAAAGTCCCCTAAACCATGAGGTTTTATGTCTTTGCTGCAAATTTCAGTCACTGCCTTGGCTGGAGACCCAGTTGTGATTTACCACAGGAGAGCTGGATAAAAATAATAAAATTTGGTAGATAAAATCCCAAACCCATGGCAGCCTGGCTGCTCCTACTGGAGCTCCAGCAGCCTCCTTGCAGCCGAGCTGATCCAGAGGAACCCTCGGAGGCTGCGCTGGGCACCCGCTGGCAAACCCAGGGCAACAGAAAGAAAACACATTGTCGTAATTTCCTGTTTTCTGAAGGCACTTTGGAGTCCTAGGGAAGAAATCTTTTCATTCCTTCTGCTATTATATTTTGCTCTGATTAGCATTGCCTGGGAGTGGAGCTGAGGTTCTGGGCAGAGCCTGGCACTCTCAATCAATTAAATAAATGCAGCCGTGATGCTCCAGTGATTTTCCCTAACCAAGGGTTGGGCCTAAAAGGAGGGCACAGGGAATCACAGCGAATGTGGTGCTGGGCAGGTGGGGAAAAGCAGGAAAGCTGGGCTGAAATCCCTGTTTCCCTGTGCTGGATATCATGCAATGCAGCCCTGGACTAGGTCAGGGAGGTACTTGCACTCACACACTCGTTCCCACAATATCTTAATTATTCTCCTTATTGTATTAATGACTACATTTTTATTTAAATCAATACATTTATATATATATGCATATAGATATTGCTATAGATATGAGATACATTTTTATTTTAAATTAATGAGATGGCATAGACCATCTCCATCGTTTAAGAGCTACTTTTGGCTAGTCCAGGGAATCCTGTCCTGCCTGAGCTCCTCAAGCAGCCATGTATCCTAATGTCAGGGTGCGCAAATATATGCAGGAAACCTGATGGTTCGTTTTAAGGATCTCAGAGCGCAAAAGACACAGCGGGGGACAACTCAGTTTGCTCAATCAAAAATGGACCTTTATTTAGTGCCAACAAATGCAATAGAAGGATTTGAAGGGAAATAAAGGACAGCGAGAAAAGAGAAAGAGGGGGTGGGTAATAGCTACCAACAGAGAGATGAAATCCTCGTGGTCCGGCCAATAGATCCGTCTTCTTCCATGGGGAGATCTCAAAAATGAGCGGGCATCTCCGGAGTTTTTATAGGTTTGTCACGGCGGGAGCCAAGGCGAGGGGCACAGAGTCAAAGCGGGAACCACCTGTGTTGAGGTTGGGTGCTCAGGAACAAGCTGAAAACCATACCTGGTACGAACAGACCAGTTTGGACAAGCAGTCTTGGCTCAGTCCACTGTGACCAGTTCCATTTTTCTTGCACTCCGTTTTCATGGAGATGCATACCAGTCCTCCGAGACTTGGCAAACGTTCCACCTCAGCCAGGCCAGGGGCTCCTTTCAGAGTCTGGGGTCTCAGTTCTCACTCATTGGAGACAGTCGTGAGGCATACCACATCCTTGGACAGACTCTGACGCCTAAGGAGATCTTTGTCCCACTGCAAAGCATCCAAACCCCACTCACATTCTTGCAACAACCTGAAAACAGCAGCAAGCACCAGAAAATGCTCCCAAACCTGGTGTGTTTGCTGAAGTATTGAGAGTGTAGGGGTTACCTCTGAGTGAGAGAAATAAATTCAAAAATTTAAGAAAATTCCCATGCCATGACTGTCAAAACCAAGGTATTTCAACTCTTTCAGCATTTCCATTTGAAAAAAAAAAAAAACCAAAAAACTGTACAAAAATGAAAGCAGAATGTCCTCTCTCTGTCACCCTTCCCTGGGCAGGAGTGCAGGAGGTGCTGGGCACAGGGTGCTGCATTCCCAGTATAAAACTGGATTTGCATCTCCTGCCTGGGATATACAGCAAATCCCTCCATCCAGCAGCCTTTTGGCTTCTGGAATACTAAAAACGTCTCTTTTTTTGCCTGCAGAACCAATGCATTAACTCTGAGAAGGGGCAGCAGAAGGAAAGCCTGGAGCTGCTGCTCGCCCTGGAGCTGGAACATCCTTTGAGCAACAGCAAAGCAAGAGAAAGCAAAAACATCCCTCTAAGATGGCTGCAAACAGGTGGTCTCTGCAGTCCCTCCTTAAACATTGAAGATATTTTAATTTAAAGACATCTACTTAAGGGCACGTTTAATCTCAAAACGGTATTTTCCACTTTAAAAAAAAAAAATCACGTGCACACAAAAACCCCCCACGTTCAAAAATGTCTTGAGTTATTTCTCCTTCAATTTTTTTTCCAATTAAATTAATTTAAACAGAGTGAAAAATGCTTTATGCCCTAAGAGCCTGAAACCTCTGGCGTCCACTGAAATGGGCACTTGTACTCTCGGCTTCAGCCCTCGCTGCAGGCACCTCTGCTTTGAAGTGTTTGTGGCACAGGAAGAGTCTCTCCTCAGAGAACACCAGTTATTTTACAGATATTTAATGTGTGAAGTGTGTGTGCCTGTGTTTGGGTTCAGATAACGGGGGTTTCACAAGGCAGGTGGGAAAACAGGGACAGGATCTTAACTTGAAGAGCAAAACTGAAGGAAAAACCACCTTGAGAGCATCTCTTAAGATGCTTGCAGCCTTCATCAGCACCATCCTGAAGATGCAGATGAAATTATCTGACCTTCAGAGGGACCAAAATATATTTTTTTAGTGCCTTTAGAATTCATTCACTCTCCCAGCACCAGGATTTCCTTTAGAGGAAATAATGCCACCAAAAAAGCCTGGGAACACCAGGAGCAAAGGGCTGAGGATGCTCATCCCCGCAGGGCAGCTGGTACAACCCCCTGAGCTTATTTTGGGGACATGATGCAAAAGCCTTGCGATAAATTTGATTAATGGCTGGATTTTGGAGCTAATTATTTAACTCATGTAATGATCTTGCTTGTGATTTGAGAGGCAAAACCTCTGTCTGCATTTCAGGGGGGCTGATACAAAATCTCCACCTCAACACCCAGCAGGACCAATTTTGAGGCTGATTTGTTTAAATTGTTACATTTCCCTTCTTTTTTGGGGGGCAGGAATGCCCAAAAGTTGATGCCTCTGTTTCAGAACAAGCCACATTTATTCGCCGTGCACTGCAATTATTCCAGCTTGTAACCAGTGAGGTTTAATTAATATTAAAATCTTAAATCAGCCAGTTTAGCCAATGTTATTTGAGCATTGATGGTTTGCTGAACATCTTCTCCCATGGACTGTTATATAAATAGAAGAAAATACAAAAAAAATTTCTTACATCTGAAATGGAAAAGCAATTATGTTCTGTGACTTCACAGTTATTTTTGAGAACATGTAATATATTTTTGCAGAGTCCCTGTTCTAGAAGAGTCTCTTTCTTCTCAGTGTATGTTGCTTCTCTTAATGTAAACACAAGGAAATATTGGGTAATGGATATGTGGAAAAAATAGATAAGGAATATAGAATAAACCCTCTGGTTTTCAAACAATTGCCCTTCATGCTACTTTATTTTTAATTTTTCCAGATTTCCTGGAGCCATCCTTGACTCAGCCAAGGCCAGATGAGACTTTTTCCTTGTTTTCAGACCCTGAGGTTTATAAAGCTTTGATCTACTTTTCCATAACAAAATGTTTAGTAGCTGCATGACTATTTTTTCCTTTGGTATTTCTTTTCAACAGTAGTCCCACTTTTTAACCCACTGATTCTTTTGGGTTGAGCCAAGAGTTCATCTGATCTACCTGGAAATATCAGGTTCCAGGAGATAAGAGCATCACCTTGTCTTGGTTTAGAAAGACAGGTATCTGCCAGGGAAACTGGGGTTCCCCTTAGAATAGAGAATGTAAACCCCTCACCCCCCGCCAAATTATAATGTTACAATTAAGGGCTCTCAGGCAAAGATTTGGGAATAGGAATAACAGTTCTTCACTAGGAATATCAATAATACCAATGTGGTAGAAAAACAAAACCACCCCACCAAACCAGCAAACAAACAAACAACAATTTTGGAAAGCCCTGACAAAGTCAGAGCTACAACATGATGCCCTGTTGGTCAGGGTGTTGGAAGCAGTCCAAAAGTAAGTCCTCCTGGAGTGGCAGATGTGGTTCTGTTGAGGTAGAGATGATCCTGTAGCCAAAAGGGTCCAGAGGTGGTGAGAAGGGTCCAGTGCTGATGAGAAGGGTCCGGTGATGGTGAGAAGGGTCCAGTCTTCCTCTGGTGAAGCAAGAGGGTGAAGCAAGAGGGCATCCTGGTCCGGAGTCCCAGTTTTATCCAGGTAGGAATGGTTGGCTCCCTCCACTGGGTGGAGCATCTCACAATAGGATGATGGAATGTGGGTATATTTTGGGAAGGGAAACAGCTTGGGGAAAAGAACAGCCTGGGGAGTCTTAATGGCCCATCGTAAAGAGAGATAAGAAACAATGCCCTACCTGGTGTTAACAGTTGGGCCATTATCAAAAGGCACCTGCCCCCCTCCCTCTGAAGCAAACAAGAGATAAAGAGGAACAACCCCCCAACTGTTTTCAGCAGATGAAAATAGAATATACAATTTAGTCTCCACAACCCAAGACACACCTGCCCTGACAATTCCCAAACTAAATGCAACACAGAATCTTGGCTATATCTCAATAATAGCTGGTTTTGGTTTGTTTTTTTTTTAATTTTAAGAGGAGGAGAGAATACTTGCAGTAAAAAGAGAAAGATGAAAAGGAAGAGAGAAGATCAGTGAATGCCCATCAGTGGTTTAGAAACAGGCTCTGCCAAGCAGGGGGAAAAGAAGCCTTTTACAATCCATTCCGTTTATAGTTATTAGTATTGATATTGTATTTCTCTTGGCTCCCAAAAGGAAAAGTGGGGAATGAATTATGAAAATAATACATTCCTGTAAATAATTTTTTTTTTAATTCAGATGATTTTTAGGAAATAAGGGGAAAAAAAATCTGCTTCTCAAATGTCAAGGACTTGAAAGACTAAAAATACATCACTGGAATAAATAAATTAACCCAGAAGACAGGACTGATGGTCTGCAGGTATCAGGGATTTAATAAATTCTAAATAAATTCACTAACTTCAAAGTGGAAAAGTGGTACTGCAGAAAAGAGCTCTTTGTGCTGCAGCATGTACAGCTTATTGATTCTGGGATTGAGGTGCTATGCACGCTTGTAAAGGGGGCTCTGCCTGATATGGCTTAATCCTGCCATAATGCACAGCCCTGTGCTCTGAGCGTGGAGCCCGCTCCCCTCTCCCCATTTATTTAATTTGGTTTGTGCCTTTGTTTGCTGCACCACATCTGTGCCCTCTCCCCTCAGCCTTTCCCCAGCACTGTCTGAGGGACAAGAGGCACTTCAGGAGGTGCAGAGCCAAAGGGGCCATGGGCATCTTCCACAGGGATGGAATGCCCCAACACTTCCCTTTTCCATTGGGTTTTGGGGCACTGCAAGGACCAGGGATCGCCAGCAATGCCTGGATCATGCAGGGACTTTAGGGGAGCAGCTCCAGTGGGGATCCTGCTTCTGCACACTCACATTTTGTTATGGGAGCCACCAAGGAATGTGTCTGACCAAGGTCAAAACATGACCTGGACAGATAAGATGATTTTTTCTGGACAAAAAAAGAAAAAGTGGAAATGTAATAAATCCCAGAGGGACTGTTCCACACCCATCTGGAATGAAGTTGAACAAGTTCCAATTTACTTGTTTTCCATGAAAGAGGGTGTTTTCACCCCCCTGGTCAGATGCTGAACTGTCAAAGTCACATCACGCTAATACAAGAGGACATTTAATTCCTCCTTTGGAAGCTCTCCTGGTGCTCACCTAAGGTTTCCTCTACAGGTTGCTCTGAAGGGCCAGCAGAGCTCTCCAAACAGAGAACTTCATCATTTCCCAAGAAAAAGAAAAACCTCCAGGCCTCTGGAGATGTGAGGATGCAGCTGGGCAGGGCAGTGATGCTCTCAGGGTGTGCTGGTCCCCTGGGCCATCCCTGCTTGGACGAGGTGGACCCAAGCACCAGCACCTTCCCAGCCTCTGAGCATCCTTGGGTGTTGACTTTCAGAATCACTGCAGAAAGAGCTAATCTGGCCAAGGGGAAAGACTTTTATTAATTGTTATCTCTTAGGTATGAGGGAAGAGCTCAGGGAAGAGCTCCATGGCATGAAAGAAGTTGCTACAGGGACTTTTGGGCAACCTCCCCAAATCCCTGTATCTCCCTCAGGTTTGGCAGATCTCCCAATATCTTTCACCAAAACCAAGCTCTTAATCTCAAGACAGCTTTCCTACCTAAGGCTGCTCCCTGAGCATGATCCACAGGGCCTGTGTTTCAACACCCAGGATTCATTAATATTTCCTGCAGAGTGCTCAGTAAGTAGCAAATAAAGCAGGAAGTGTCCCAGATGTTGGAAAGAAAAAATGGAATTATTCATTGCTTACTAACATCAAATGCTAATGAGAAAAGCATCCTTGAAGAAATCCTTGAGTAAAATTCATCAGTGATGTGAAATCGCTGTTTTAATTATGCATTTTGAATGTATTTATTAGTCCCAGTTCTGATCTGACTTACAGATGTTTAGCAGTAATAAGTGTCTGCTGCAGCCTTCGGAATTACTCATGATTTATAATGACAAAACTTGAATCAGAATTAGGTCCTTGTCACTACTCTATAATATCCTTTCATCAAACTTCACATTCAACAGATGAAAGCGGCCGTGGTTTCTGCAATTTCCAACTCTACCACTGAGTCCATGAGTTCCTTTTTTTTGAAATTTCTCCTACAGAAATGATGACTCTCACAGCAAATTTTGTCTGCTTGAGTTATACTTGCCACGAGAAACTTGAGAGCAAAGGAATTGGACTCTAATCCACCAAAATTATGTGTTTGGCCTTGTGCTGGCAATAAACATGGAATTTTAATGGAGTTAATTGCTTTAATTATGCAACTCCACAATCTCATTCTTTCTTATTGTTGTGACTATTAGATATATATCTAATATTGAGAGATTTTCCAAACCCCTGGGAGATCCAGGGATTTGATGAGGTTACCCAAAACTCAATACCAGACAACAACTGGATGTGCTCAATATCAGATATTTAAAATGAAACATCCTCTGTTCAAGAATGATTCAAAGCCATGTGGTTTCTTTCCAAAGAATGATGGAATTTTAAACTATTGCTTGTTCTAGAGCTGATCCAGAAAGATCAAGTCTCCAGGGATGCTTTACTCCCTAAGGCATGAATATATGATTAAGCTAAATGTATTCCATAAATGCCTTGATGATATTAAACTAATTTTTTTAAAGAACAGATGGAGAAAGTCAATAAATATTTCATTCTATAATATAAAACTCACTTCTATATTCACAACTTCAGGGATCCTCAGCTTCACAGAGATCAATAAGTCTGATTTCTTGCTGCATTCTCATTCTTCTGCCCTGGTGTCTCTTATGGGATCATCATTTCTGCATGCTTGGATTGTTTTATGGGATCAGTGAAAGGCAAGTGACTGTAAATCTTGAACTCTTCTGCTCCCGTATTATATACTTTTATTCTTTGTGACTATAAGTGTTCATCTCCACATTGAATAGATAATTAAATGACAAAAGTTATTCAAAGGGAATTTATAGTGAGAAATTATCCCTTGAAGAACTGATGGGGAACAGGCATAACCCAAGGAGAATCAGGGGGAAAAAAATAGTGCAGAATGGCCAAATAAAACACTAAGGTTC
The DNA here is from genome assembly GCA_008694505.1 of Cyanoderma ruficeps. Taxonomy (NCBI): domain Eukaryota; kingdom Metazoa; phylum Chordata; class Aves; order Passeriformes; family Timaliidae; genus Cyanoderma; species Cyanoderma ruficeps. The sequence goes on along the minus strand of VZDJ01001310.1, from coordinate 9,827 downwards.
CTGTGTATTTGGGAATGTTATGAATCATCCATTCACTGGGAAAAACCTGTAAATTTTACCTGCACATCCCAATTCTATTCAAACAAAATTTCTAATAAGGGAAAACAGTGTGGATATTGCTTAAGAACTGTAGCCCAAGCCTGTTATTCATATGAAAGAACTAATCTTTACATGGGGGAATTACAATTTCTCACTCTGTCTATGCCATGAATCTTGTAAAAGAATAATTAGAACTTGTTCCAAAAGGAAAGAAACACCAGACTTGAATAATATTTTAGGAAGAGCATTAACAAACATTTTTACACTGCCAACAATCTTCAGCATTTCCTAGCAGAGATTTACATTCCATTATAAATTAACTGCACTGAGTCAATAGTGTGACATAAAGCTCGGGAGATGTGAGTTGAGCACAAACTCTGACATCCACGAGAATGGCGCATTTTGAGAAGTTTGATTTTAAATCTATGCAAATGAGCTCAGCAAGCAAGGACACAACAAACTACTTCAAAGCACCACACTCCAGCCAAAAAAGCACAAGATCAAATATTTGTCATTTCTCAAGTGTCTTTACAAACCTCTGCATATTCAGGACAAATTATTTCACCCCCAGTACCCAGATAGTTTGGTGGAGAATTAGGAGGTGATTGCTCTTCATAGGGTCACTGCCACATTAGCCAATCCCCTGAGTAACTGCAAGAATTTAAATGTATTTAAATGTTATATAATTTGTCTTTTTGAATCTGACTCTTGTGAGGTGTCCGTAGAATACAACAAGGTCCCAGCTGAGCTGCCTGACAGGGCCAACCAAAACAAAGCCCAAAAAAATACCAATGTTATTGTCCCTACTCCCGTTCCTCCAGCTTCCACCATCATTCAGGTTTTGGGTTGAGAAACTTCCCCAAACTGTGTCCAGGGAAAATATTCAATTCAGAGTAATTCAGATATTCAATTCAGAGTAAATTATTCAAAACAAATTTATAGTGAGAATTTGCCACTTGAAGAACTGATGAGGCACAGGCACAACCAAAGGTGATATCACAATATCATGCTATTGTCCCCCCTCCTTTTCCCTCAACCAGGATCACCTTTCAGTTTTTGGGTTGGGAATCCCCACAAAACTGCATCCAGGGAAAATATTAAATCCAGAGTAAAGCATTGCTGTAAAGAAATACTAATTAATTCATGTTATGTTTCAAGCCACAGAAATTGGTTTATTCCCTGACTGAAAGTTAGGTTGTGTCCAGGTACATTTGTATCTTCAGAATCAGGGCTTTTAAGCAAGAAAAAAAGTTTCTTATGTTTCCCGACATGTCATTAAAATGGTTGATCTTTGATGTCAATTAGAGACAGCTAAGAAAAAAAATCATCTTTAATTGCTTTTAAGAAATAAACATCATTGCTTGCACCATCACAGCCAGATTCAATTTCCTTTTACAAGAAACCAGGATGCTGGGAATGCTGTAAAACTCCAGCTCTGCTGAATATGGATGTGGAGCTCTGCTGACAGAGAGCTGCTTTCCCTTGGGCTGTGGAAAATACTGGTGCAAACCCCAGCAACGTGCTGAAATATCTCCAAAGTGGAAAAAGGCAGGAGCTGGATGTTCAGCTGGGGTTGGATTGGGATGGGCAATGGTCAGACACCTCTGCTCTGGAGCCAGGCTGGGAGAGGTGGGTGTGTTCACCTGGAGAAGAGAAGGCTCTAGAGAGACCTCAGAGCCCCTTCCAGTGCCTGAAGGGGCTCAAGGAGAGCTGGAGTGGGATTTGGGACAAGGGATGGAGGGACAGAATAAGGGGCAACGGCTTTCCACAGCCAGAGGACAGGGTTAGATGGGATATTGGGAAGGAATTCCTGGATGTGAGGGTAGGGAGGCCCTGACAGAGGGTACCCAGAGCAGCTGTGGCTGCCCTGGATCCCTGGAAGTGTCCAAGGCCAGTTTGGATGGGGCTTGGAGCAACATGGGATAGGGGAAGGTGTCCCTGCCCATGGCAGGGGGTGGAACAGGATGGGTTTTAAGTTCCCTTCCAACCCAAACCATCCTGGGATTCTGTGGATGCCCAGTGCTCCATCCCTGCCTCCCCATGAGAGTGAGTGTAACCTATCCTGACAATTAGAGCTACAAAAATGATCGAGTCCTCAAAACTCAGGTGTGTTTCTTTACAAGGACCATCACCAATTTTCTCAATGCCTTCTCCATATTTGTCTTACTGCAGGGAATCCATGTCTGCCCACCAGGAAGAAGAGTCCAGAAAGTAACACCAGGGGCATCCCAGCGGCAGCGAACATGAAGGACCACCTGTAGTAGACATGCACAGGGACATCATCCAGGCACTCCTTGCTCCTCTCCAGGAGGATGTACTTCTGAAAGTCAGCTGCAAACTCCTTCCACATCAGAAAGAGAAACACGAGCAGGAGAAACAAACCTCCTGGGAAGAGAGACAAAACTGAGTTATTGACTGTGCAGGAAATAGAGGAATAAAGGTAAGAAGAGATCACAACAGCTTCTCATCCATGCTCTGCATCAAAGCGTTGTGTTGCAGAATTGTTGCTCCTGACATTGCTCTGCAGGTTCCTGTGGAAGCTGAGGCCACTCGCCATGGGAGAACCCCACACCACAGTGATCAATTCCTGCCCTCTGACACCTTGTCCTTTGACCACCAGCACTTCTGAAGGCTCTGCTTCAGCAGGATAAGGCCATGGAGAAACCACAGGAGCAGGGCTGATGTTCCCAGCAGGGACCTGCATTCCTCTCTCTATGGTGGGATGTTTCACCTTTTTCACTTTTAATTTCTCAGATATTAATGAGGAGACACCAAAACTTAACTTCTTCCTTCTTTTTTGTATCTACCCTTGTGTCTTGGTTTAGAAAGAAAGGTATCTGCCAGGGAAACTGGGGTTCCCCTTAGAATAGAGAATGTAAACCCCTCACCCCCCGCCAAATTATAATGTTACAATTAAGGGCTCTCAGGCAAAGATTTGGGAATAGGAATAACAGTTCTTCACTAGGAATATCAATAATACCAATGTGGTAGAAAAACAAAACCACCCCACCAAACCAGCAAACAAACAAACAACAATTTTGGAAAGCCCTGACAAAGTCAGAGCTACAACATGATGCCCTGTTGGTCAGGGTGTTGGAAGCAGTCCAAAAGTAAGTCCTCCTGGAGTGGCAGATGTGGTTCTGTTGAGGTAGAGATGATCCTGTAGCCAAAAGGGTCCAGAGGTGGTGAGAAGGGTCCAGTGCTGATGAGAAGGGTCCGGTGATGGTGAGAAGGGTCCAGTCTTCCTCTGGTGAAGCAAGAGGGTGAAGCAAGAGGGCATCCTGGTCCGGAGTCCCAGTTTTATCCAGGTAGGAATGGTTGGCTCCCTCCACTGGGTGGAGCATCTCACAATAGGATGATGGAATGTGGGTATATTTTGGGAAGGGGAACAGCTTGGGGAAAAGAACAGCCTGGGGAGTCATAATGGCCCATCGTGAAGAAAGATAAGAACAATGCCCTACCTGGTGTTAACAGTTGGGCCATTATCAAAAGGCACCTGCCCCCCTCCCTCTGAAGCAAACAAGAGATAAAGAGGAACAACCCCCCAACTGTTTTCAGGAGATGAAAATGGAATATACAATTTAGGGTCCACAAGCCAAGACACACCTTGCAAGCAGTGTCATAGCCAATCCCCACCAGGAATACAAAGACACCACGATAAATCCTGCTGATAGCAAAATTCTGGCACTGCCACCCCCAGAGCCAACAGAGCCTGCAGAGCCAACACGTTATAGGATGGGAAAGGCACACAGCCATGAAATAGTAATCTTAGTTGGGCTACTAAATACCAGAATAATAACAAGAATAATGAGCAGCTTATGCCATGAAGCTGGAAGCAGATGAAAAAATTAGAGTGGCTCAAATCTCATTTACTGTGTATCATTAACAAATATATATTTCTATGGTGCATTTTAAACTCAACATCTATTAAAGCTAAATAGTGATGGTGTGATGACAGGTCTGAAAGAAGTTCAGAAATATCTGATCTTGCTACTTCACAGGTAGAAGCTTCTATTTTTAAATGGTGCTGTATAACACATAGATATACACACACACACATATGAAAGAAATACATCACAGCTTATATTATTTTTATGGCTGAAGTGAATCGCTCGAAATTAATTTAGTTGACAAGTTACCACACAGTTCTGTGGATGTGTTGTGGCTTCTGCAGGATTTAATTTCTCCCCTTGCCATTTTTAAATCAAAGGTAGTTGTGGTGTATTTAATTATTCTTCCTGGCAGCTTATACACTCCAAAATCCAGCTCTTGTGCTAAGGAAAGGAAAGGGGTAAAGCTTGATGTTGATTTATCTGCTTAGGGAGGTTACTGAATCTTCATTCAGAGGAAACACATCCATGTTTTACTGTGATTCTGTTTATAATGGTTATAAAAAGATCTCAGAGACAAAAATAAGACTCACATATAGGTAAGAGGTTTCAAAGTCCTCTGGGAATGAGATAGAAGATGCAGCTCACCACACTAAGCTGTCATATTTACTAAACTGTCTCCCATGCCCTAAAATGATGCAATCTTATCAATCAAAAATTGGTGTAGCCATACAAATATTCTTTACATCACCCCACACTGATATTCCAGCTATTCTCCCTGACGTGGAAGAGTCCTTGTTTTACCTGGAGAGGCAGGCAAGGAGTTAAACAGCAGCTGCTGGAACATTTGCATGTTCATTGAGGTTTTGATACCACTTCAAATTAAGTGCACAAATAAATATTTTACACTTACTATGATAGTTGTATGCTTAAAATACCAATTATTCTACTAAAAGAAAGCAATGCTGTGTTCAAATAGTTGCATGTCTTTACAAAATACAATGTATTGATAAGAAGGCAATTAAGTCTTACTGATGTAATTTAAAATTAAATTAATTAGATAGAAACTGAACCTTGAAAAGTGCTCCTTTAAAGATCAATTTCTAGTTCATTAACTTATAATACCTACCGTAAGAGATGCAAATGAAAGCGCAGCCCCGGTGGGACAGAGAACATGGGTATGGAAAAGTACTTTGGAATTTTGCTTTAAATAACCGGGAATTCTGTGTTGATTTCTTCCAGGAAAATTTAGATGGCTTAAGTCTCATTTTTTGAAGTAATCACAACAAAACCTTCCAGTTCTTTCTGAGGAGGGCATGGGAAGTCCCATGTATGGGTGGCACCATCCCCAACCTCTTCAGAAGATCAGGAATGGGAATTGGTCCCTCCTCTAGCCTCAGGAGAAGCTCCAGGTCTTGGCATGGAAGGATTTATTATTAAACAGGTACTGGAGGTGATGGCATGGCCATGGCATCTAAATTAAGAATGTTTTCACACTCTGAGCAAATGACAAGAATATGTAAAGCAAGCAGCCTTCTTCCCTGGTATAATTACAGCTGAGTGATGAAGAATCCCTGGGATTTACACCATGTCCTCAGTGGGAAGAGAAAAATCAGAAGGGCAGGTGCAGCCAAAGGACAGTGGGAGCTCAGGAAGGGCAGCTCACTGAAATCTGCCCAGCCAGAAATGCTTGTTTGGAGCAATCACAAGTGTATGTGAACCTGCCTAAAATTTGTCACACTTACAGCCATCAGCAGCTTCTTCATCATGAGAAAATCAGGATGTTTCACTCCCATATATACCAAAGTGTTCAGCACTTTTGTTTAAAAATACTGTTGTATTTGGGATTTTTCATCTGTTGAACAGGTTTCACTTTACCCCCTGCTTTCTGGAGCTTTTAGTGTTGGACACAGCAGAAAATCATCTTTGTTTCCTGCCAGCTTTGGATGTAGAGACACAGATTCCCTCCTGCTTTGGGCAGCAAAATGAAAAACTGAAAAAATGTAGTTTTCTGTCCTAAACATGACACTGGCATTGGCACCCACACCCGAGACACAGGGTGTGGTATTGGGTTTGGGTAAGTGAAGACCTCATCAAACCTCATCCCCATGCTCCTCTCAGCATCCCTGTGCTTTCTCCACTAGAAAATTACCTGAGAGATCCCTTTCCTTGCCTCCTTCTCCCTCTTTGCCTCTGTTCATTAGGATGGTACTGGGAAAAATTAACTGCATAACTTCATCTCCAGGCTGATGAGGTCAACAGCATCTTCTGAGGAGGGGCTAATTGCCAGAAAATTGCAGTGGGGTATTAAATCTGTCTCCTTTGTGCGGTGCAGATCCGGGACCCTAGAGCTCCATCCCCCTCTCCCAGTGGAACTGCATCTTCCGTGTGGGCAAATTGAAGTAGAGCTTTTTCTTTCTCTCACTTTATTTCCTTGTGACACCTTTATAGCTGGTAATTGTGGGGACAGGTGAGTGAACTCAATCTTTAACTCTTATTCTGGGGAAGCTACTGAACTTGTGTCTAATCTGCTAATTAGGAGAATAATGAACTTTGACTCATTCTCCTCTCTCACTGGTTGCCTCTTAAGGATGTCAATAATGACAAAGTGGAGGGGTGACCTTCAGCTGCCCTTCCATAACTGTCAGCCTTCACTGCATGTGGGGAGCCTGAGACTTCCAAAGTGGAGCTGCTCCATTTGGGAAGCAGAATCTGAGAAAAAAATCCAGCACTTTAACTCACAGGACTGGGAAATCTGCCCTTTTCCCCATGCTGTTGGGTCATGCTGAAGAACAGGTCGGTCCCACTATGGGCAGGGATGTGACCCATCATCCCAGATTGCTCCAAGCCACATCCAACCTGGCCTGGAGCACTTCCAGGGACGTGGCATCCATAGCTTCTTTGGGCAACCTGTTCCAGTGCTGCACTTCTAAGTTTGGTCTCTAAAATGCCCAAAGGAAAAGAAAACGGAGGAGCACAAGGTAGGAAAAATGAAGGACCACGAGCAACGTTGTCTCAGCAACTCAGAGAGCTTCCAGAAGCTGCAGCACAGAGCTCACCCAGCCCTCTTGGTGACATTGTAGTGACAATTAACCAACCTCTGACTACTGAACCAAAGGGACAATCAGGCACCAGGCAGGATTTGCCACCCCTTGGGAGTGCTGAAGCTTATTCTGAGATGGCCAATGCTGGGAGGAAAGCAGCACACTTTCTCTTGGCTCATGTATTCCAGGTGCTTTGGGGAGAAGGCTGGCAGGGAAAACTGCTCAGCTGGGGCTGTGGATGTGCAAAAGCAGCACCAGCAAATGTCAGATGGCCTCCAACTCTTTCCAGAGTCACCCAGTGGAGGAAGTCCAGAGAAATGGCTCCAATGCTTTGGAAGGGCTCTCAGAAACACCTCCCAGAGTAGTCCATTGGTTATGAGAGCTGGCACAGTCAGATTTGTCCTCTGGAATGTTCAGTAAATAAAAGGCATCTCAGAGGGAAATCCAAAGGGATCCAGTTGAGCCATGACAATCCTCATCCTTTGGCAATGGATTCTCCCAGAGACAGATGGACACACAACCCTCCTCAGGACGATGTCAGAGTAGTCATCCATAAATGTCTGGGAATGCATTTGCACCAGTAGTGTCTCTAGAGCCTTTTGGTGGAAAAAGTGACATCATTTTGCAATGAATAACCATGACTTCTTCCAAAAGTAGGGAGTTGGTGGGCATAACAAAGCTGCTGGTGAAGGGTTCCCTGTGAGGCCAGGACATCCCGCAGTCCTGGTGCTCCATCTCCCATTCCAACTGCCAGACCACATTCCCACTCTGCAGATTGCCAGCTTTTTCACACTTCTTCAAGGAGACATCCTTTCTGCAAGGGAAGTTAATTAACACTGACTTGCAGGCCATGATTAGAAGACAAGAGGCGCTTTCTCCTGCATCATCCCTGCACATCCCGCTACCCAAAGGAAAGGGATGGCTGGGGACCTAAGGCTGTGTTAAATCCATTATTCTTACTGCTTAGTGCAATTATTCAAAATATTTTTAGAAGGGATAATGAGAAAATAACCATGGAGGGATGCAACTCAAATCCATCCAGAAACCAGGGCCAAGCAGGATCCAGAGGTCTGAGATCAGGATAAGCCTCCCCCGAATAAAAGGATCAGTTGAAACACTAAGGAAACTTTGCTGAAAAACACATTGGATCCTTCTGCTATCATTTGAATGGAAAATATAGTAGGAAGTGTCTTCTAGCTGAACTTGTTCCCCAGAATGACTGTTAATAACGATTGCTGTTCAGATTGAAGTTGCATTAATACAAACTTCAATTTTAACAGGAGCATCTTTGTCTAATGCCAAGAGGTTTATGTGATGCATAATCAGCTCTTCTAAAAAGTGTTACATTTGAAGCCCCAGCCTTTTAATCAAGGAGTAGTCAAATAAAGTGGAAAAACAATTAAAAAAAAAAAAAAGGAAGACAGTTGAGTATTACTCGGCATCCTTTTCTGTGATATTTCTGCCCAATGTGCAGGCTGGACACACTCCTCAGGGACATCTGCTGCCTCCTGGGAGCCTGGACTACAGATGACAGATGGGAAGAGAAAGCTTCCTGCCCTGGTACAGCCCTTGGATTGTATCCATTATGGGATCACGACAACCCCATGGAAAACTACAGGCTTGGGGCAGCATGGCTGGGAATCTGTGGAAAAGGCCCAGGGGGTGCTGGTGCTAGCAGCTGGACATGAACCCAGGGGTTCCCAGGTGGGCAAGAGGCCAACGGCACCTGGCTTGGATCAAGAATGGTGTCCAGCGGGATCAGGGCAGTGCTGTCCTCTGAGCTAGCACTGCTGGGGCACCTCCAGTGCTGGGGGAAGCTCTGGGACCCTCATGACAAGAGGGACATTGAGGGGCTGGAGGGAGTCTAGGGCAGGGAACAGAGCTGAGGAAGGGGCTGGAGCACCAGGAGAGGCTGAGGGAGCTGGGAAAGGGGCTCAGCCTGGAGAAAAGGAGGCTCAGGGGGAACCTTCTGGCTCTGCACAACTCCCTGACAGGAGGGGACAGCTGGGCAGGGCTCAGGCTCTGCTCCCAGGGAGCAGGGACAGGATGAGAGGGAACAGCCTCAAGCTGCATCAGGATGGGTTCAGGTTAGACACCAGCAGGAATTTCTTCATGGAAAGCATTGTCCATCTCTGTCACAGGCTGCCCAGGGCAGGGGTAGAATGACCATCTTTAGAGGAATTTAAAAGTTGTGTAGATGTGGCAGCTGGGGACATGGGTCAATGTCAGGACCTTTCTTGTTCAATATTTTCATTAATGTTTTCAGACCCCCAAATTTGGGCTCACTTAAACCATAAACTGAGAGCAAAGAGTGTCTCGTGATTTATGCCAGATATGAGGAAGCAGGAGCTGGTGAAGGATCTGCAATTAAGCAGTGGTTTTTCAGAGAAAGGCCTGATTTCATTACAAAGTTTTTCACTTGGCACAGCTCAACTGAGCTCCAGCCTATGGCTGCTTGAGTCATAAAAGCTTTTTTCTGAGTTTGAGTCACTGGTATAAATCAAGTATTTCTACTATTGAAGCCAGTTATTCCTCTCAAATACAGAAAAGGAAAAAGCCCAAGTGATAATTCAGCGGAATCATTGGTAACAGTAGTGGAAAAAATGAATAAATGCCTATTTTTAATTCATTTTCCTGGAGTGCCATAGTTTCATCTTTTCAGGTCTCCTTAAGCCCACCCTCCCATTTTGGATCATGGTGTTATAAAAACACATTGTATATGAATCTGGGCATGAGAAATTAAAAGTTTACAGGTTGCAAGAGACGTTGGCAGAGCTGCCGGAGGAAGAGCAACAGAGGAATGCCAGCCCCATCTGCAAATGAAAAGCCGAATTGGCTCAGCCATAAATTCCAGACAGCCAAAACTTCACACCTGCTGGAGCTCAGGTCCCCAAATCCACATCAGACCATCTGG
>VZDJ01001309.1:178613-192269 GCA_008694505.1 Cyanoderma ruficeps | reverse complement strand
GGGAGAAGGTGCCGAGCTGCGAGCGGTGTGTGGGAGTTTCGGACTGCCTGAGCCTGTGGCCTTGTTGGAAGGCAGAAGCTTTTAACTCTTTCTAAGGCAGAGAAAAACTGTTCCAATGCACTTCATTCCTCATGGCTGGTGGTTATAGAAGAAAAAGAACAGCCTGGGACCAGGATGATAAGAGAAGATAAAAAGAACCCCCTTGATTGCAAGAGATGAAGAGGAGTGGCTTTGTGCTGGACCTTTCTTGCATAATTTAGCCATAGACAAACCTTGACTCTCCTAAATATAAATGAGACTGAATTGGGTAGATGCTGTTTGGTTCAAAGCCAAAGACTTTGTGGCCTGTTTTTGAGACCCTCGGCCCCTGGGGTAAATTTGGGGAGGACTGCTATGTCCCAATAGGAGAAAATAGCTAGTTTTTGGTACTGGGCCAAACATCCTTAAAAGAGCCCTATCTAGTTGTCCCATGAACGGTGGTGAAAGCACCGGACATAGAAGGAGGGTGTCACCGTGATAAAGTTCTTCGAGTGGAGCCATGAGTAATGTGGAAGCACGGGAGGATGGACCTGTGTTTCCTGTGGAGCGTCTGTGGTGCGAGAGAGACTCCTCTCTCTCTCTGGATGAATTAAAGATTGTATTTTTAAAAAATAATGACTTGGATTAAGAACCCAAAGTTGTAGAAAGTTTAAGCAAGTAAATATAAAAATATGTGCTGGTGTCAACTATTAAGCATGTAAAAGATAAAAATTAAGGAGAGGAAGAAAAGTGTTCTGAGAAATTTTCTTGTCTGCCTTTGGGTAATTAAGTTTTCTTTCTGTGTCTATTGTCTGTTGTTATGTATTGTCTATTGTTATTATTATGTAAGTTAATAAATGTTTCCTTCCTATTTCAAGTGATAGACCTGCTCTGCTCTGTTCCTGACCACATCTCACAGTAGTTTATTAAAAAACTATACACTCATGGGTGCACTGGCATTTGCCCAGCGTCAACCCATGACACCTTTAAAACACTCTTCCTTGCTCACAAGCTTTTCACTTTCCCACAATCGACATAAAGAGACAAAACCTGTGATTTTCGGTCAGTTTCACCATTTGAAAATACTCTTTCATCAGTTCTTTAGGGAAAGGAGTCTCTCTTAATTTGCTATGGACTTTCCCCCACTGACAACCTAGAACAGTTCTCTTGTGGGTTTTAACTGTCACAAAAACAGCCTCCCAGGGAAACCTGCTTCTGTGAAATCCCCTCCCACTGGCAGTTTCCCAATCTGCTTATGGGTCATGGGACTCATGCATACTGGGGTGTCACTTTTAAATGATGAACAACTCCAAAGGCAAAGGATTATTCATCTCAGGGAACAGAGATGTCTTCTCACTTCTTCACTGGTGCAGAGGGCTTCTCATCTCTCTCTGTTCAAGTGTTTCATGGGATTGCAAGAATCACAACTACTTCACTCAGTCCATCACAGATACCTTTGTTCAAATCCACAAATCTAAACAATCATCACCCCAAATGCATAATTTCCCCATGATTTAAAGGGATAATCTACATATAGAGTTCATTACCATGGCTCAATAAGAGAAGTCCGGCCTACAATGGCAAACTCATCAATCCCTTGTCCCAATACACTTTTCACTCTCTCTTCATCTGACTTCTGTCTCATGCTGTGTCTCCTTATAGTTCAATCACATTGTCTGTTCTCACTCAGGGAAGGGCCAGTGATTTTGTACATCTCATTGATCAAAGAAAGAGTTAACATCCCCCAGGTCTGCAGCGGGTATGATGACTGTTCCCAGCAGTGACCAAAGGAGGTAGGGTCAGGCCTCACTGGGCTGGGCCAGAGTCTTCGGGTTCTGGCTGCTGCAGGGCCACCTGCCCAGCTTCAGAGCCACCTTTGGTCTCAGCTGCATGATCTCTCTAGCAGGCTGGGCTTTCCTTCCCCATTTTCTTCCTCTGCCCGGGAGTCATCTGAGGGGGGGAGGGCTCAGCCTCTGCAGCTTAGCAGCAGGGTATTTTACAGCTGCTGGAAACCTGATCTGGGCTGGGAAGCGGACATATTCTCCTCCCCTCCCCCAGCCCAGGAGTCACTGGTCCCGGCACTTTCCCAGAAAAAGCCTGGCCTGGACAGGGGCTGGCCAGGCTTGGCCCCCTGGGAGCCGGGGCCAGTTTACCTCTTCCAAAGCAGGGAGGAAAAAGGAAGTTTCCCAGGATGCTCCGATATTTAAGCCTGTATGTTCACATAGATGTATCCCTTTCTAATTGGTTTGTCAAGCTATAACTTCCTGAAAAATCACTTCCTGGCCAAACCACCTCACTGTTCTTTATTAGAGGCCACCAAGGGGCGGATATGGAAAATGCCCACCCCTGCAGGGTGAGAATAGAGTTTTATAAGTTCAGCAAATTAGCATAACTGACAAAAATCCCCAATTAGAGATGTAAGTGGTGAGGTAATTCAATATTTTCTAAATCCTTCCCCCTCAGATAGGGACTATGCTTTGTTTACGAAAATATATCTTGGAGAGCTGTTTTCAACCTTGTCTCCCAGGAAGAACCAAGATAGAATAGGGGCCTTGGACCGCCAGCTTGGAGCCTTTGGAAAAGGTTTTTTCTTCCTGCCTATCAGGGTAGGGAAAAGGTAAGGAAAAGTACTGTGGATAGCTAGGAACTATATAACTATACAACATTATAGCTAGAATATATATATATGAAGGAAATATAAAAGCAAAAATCATTCTGCCATCACTACTATCTGTCACGGACTGATCCAAAGTGTACTGGAAATGGGTGATGTCCCTGAACATCTACAATACATTGATGACATCATTGCATGGGGCAATAAGGCAGAAAAAGTGTTTGAGAAGGGAGAAAGAATAGTTCAGAATGTCCTGAAAGCTGGGTTTTCCACAATGAAAAGCAAGGTCAAGGGACCTGCAAGGGACATCCAGTTCTTGGGGGTCAAATGGCAAGATGGCTGCTGTCTTGTGCTGCATTGTGGCAGGACATGGCTGCACAGGTACAAAACATGGTTCTGAAGGAATGTCATGTAGATGCCTGCATGCCACTGAGGAACATCAAAACAAGGAACAGCTAGACAAGACTGCCAAAATTGAAATAGCTCAGGTAGACTTAGACTGGGAGCAGAAGTGTGAACGCTTTACAGCTTAATGGGCCTATGAAACATTAGGTGTCTTGGTTTGGAAAGACAGGTGTCTGACAGGGAAAGCTGGAGCTTCCCTTGGAATGGAAAATGTAAACCCGCACCTTCCAAATTATTATATTTTTGCAATTAAGGGGCTTTCAGGCAAAGATATGGGAATTGGAATAGCAGTTCTTTACTAGGAATATTAAAAAATACAAATGTAGTAGGGTAAACAAACAAACAAAAAAATCCTAGAAACGCTGACAGAGTCAGAATGGGTCCTGACACCCTGTTGGTCAGGGTGTTGGTAGCAGTCCAATTAAGTCCTCCTGGAGTGACTGATGTGGTTCTCTTGGAGCAGAGATGATCCTATAGAAGGGTCCAGTGGTGGCAAGATGGGTCCTGTCTTCCTCTAGGAATCCAATGGAAAACAGGCTGTCCTGCTCTTCTAAATCTCAGCTTTTATCCAGGTAGGAATGCTTGGCTCCTCTCACTGGGTGGAGCATCTTACAATGGGATGATGTAATTTTATCAGTCATGCAGTGAGCCTTAATGGCCCATTAACAGCAGATATAGCCCGAAGGGAGGATGGGTTGTGGAAGAGATAAAGAAACATTGCCCCACTTGGTTTTAACAGCTGGCCCATTAACAGAAAAGATACCTACCCCCATCCTCTGGAGTTATGAGATAAATCAAAAAAACACCTCTTCAACCAGTTTCAACAGATTGGGAAAAGAATGCATCTTGCATTGCAACCCAAGACTTTAGGACATCTAGGAAAATATGCAACCTACAGATGGGCCTGTGAGCGAGGGGTGGACCTGCCCATGGAGGCTATCACACTGGTCACTCATAAATGTGAAACATGCTGCAATCAAGTAAACCATGTGAATAAAATCTCCTTGGAATAGAGGGCTGTGGCTGGGTATTAAATATGGTGAGGCCTGGCAAATTGACTGTATTGGACCCTTCCATGAACACACCAGGGCAAGTGTTAGATAATCATTATGGTTAAGGTGACTACTGTCTGCAAACATACTCTGTAAGCCATATCACTGCTCAAAACACCATCTTAGTCCTTGAGAGACACCTTTTCTGGGGCATGGTACCCCAGAAAGAATGGAATCAGACAATGGGACTCATTTATGAAATAGCCTCATAAACTCTTAGACAAAGAAACATGCATTGAGTGGATATATCACATTCCTTATCATCCACAAGCCTCTGGAAAGATTGAGAGGTATGATGAACTGCTGATGACTATGTCAAGAGGGTTAAGCAATCGGGCATGGAGGTATTGGGATGAAAATTAAGCAGAAGCCACTTGGCTGGTTAACACCAGAGGATCTGCTAACTGCTCTGGTCCTGCCCAAACAAAACCCCTACATTCTGTGGGAGGAGATAAGGTCCCCATACTACACACAGGGAAGTGGCTGGGGAAGGTAGTCTGTGTTGCAAGGTATTTGGACAGCTTGGGTCTGAATGTGCCCCAGCCAAATCACCTGCAGCTATTGTTATCAGAACCCTCAGGAATTCGTCAAGGTTACTGAGACATAAACAGTGCTAAAATAAGAAGTGGCTGAGAAACAGAATACCAAAGACTACAAGAACTAGATAAAGGAGGCCCATGAGGCAATGGACTATAACCAATCCTGTGTCCTGAAGGGTGCATGCTGAACGAGTGGACAAGTCAGAGGAATCAATCAAATAATGTGTGACCGCATTAACAAGTAGCCTTAGAATGTATAACTGTAGCTTAATGTAGACAATAAACGGCTTCAGCTTAATTGCATTGGTTGGTCATCCAGAGGTCCTGAGCTCCGGCATGTTGGTGAACCATGACAGTGTAGACGTGTGATATTGAGGCAGACCAAGGACTCTTTGGACTCTGAAGAGGTTCAAAGGGGGTGCTGCACACTGAAAAAGTGGGAGGTTAGGTCAGATGGTGCCACGGCTGGACTGCAGTGGGGAGGAGTTGGGTGGCAGCTCCATGGTGTTGGGAGCAAGAATCCTCCTAAGAAACAGGCTCCGGAAAAGATATGCATACGCTGGGACGGGGACACTGGAACAGGTGAGCAGCTGGGGCTGGAGGATGGGAAAGGCACTGTCAAAAGAAAACCAGGCCACACTAAATGTCCCCTAGCTATGGCCCCTTTGCGAGAGTAGTTAAATATGAACCGGAGGTCTTAAAAATACTAACGAAGCTGAAACAATGATTGCTAGATTGACACCAAAAGAAGAGAAAAATCACTGCAAGTTGAGGCAGCAAGAAATAAAAGATTTATTGCTCTGGCTAATTAAAAATCTCTTGGAAGCTACATAAAGACAGATAAAGCCACAGCTTTATTGCTCCCTGTGTGCCACATATTTAATGAAGTTATGAGCAAGTTAGAGGCCCCAGCGAGCAGTCGTGTGACTGGCACCCCCACAGAAATCTCAGGTAGCCCTGCCAAAACTGGATCCGCGTTTGGCCCCACCAAGCCCATGACCGACCCTGCGCCCGGTCCCAGCGAGCCTTTTGCTGGCTCTCTTGGCCCTGTGTGTGGCTCGCCCAGCCTTGCAGATGTCCCCCTCAGCCGTACAGGCAGGCCCCCCCGGTCCGGGTGGCTCCCCCAAGCGAACGGATTTTGAACATGGCGTGGAATTGGGCAATGTCCCCTAGCAGCTCTGTGCATGTGTGGCGTAGCCGTCCATACAACAAAATGGTATATGAAGCATGTGCATTACTGCCGACACCATTTTGTGACCACTGAGACTCACAGCCTCCAAGTACAGCGCCACCTCTGGCCGCTATTATTATTGCAAGGAGGGGAGGGGAGAAGAACAGAACAGAAAATTATAAACAAATAGCAAGAATACAACAGCAAGAAAAGGATTCTATCCTGGAAAAAGGGACAGATTTGCAAGATGCAGGCTCACTCAATCCAGAAAAAGACCCCTCAAATTTTAAATCACAGGATTTTTCAGGAAACAGTTTAAAATCAATTCATTGGGATGAAGTGAGTCAAAAAAACATTAAAGAGAGAGATTCCGATGTAGTAAATGAACAGCTTTTAATTCTGCCTTGTTGGGAAACTCAAAGAAGAGCGCTTGCCTCTTCCTCCACAGTGGCCGGAGACACAAATACCTGGAGCAAGGGCAGAGCAACTCCACCACCGCTGCCATTGCTGCGCCTGCAGGCTGTGCTGCCCTGCCAGCCAAGCCAGGCCTGCTCCCTGCCTGGCATCCCTCCCAGGCCCAGCTGGCCCAGTCATAGGGAACGCAGCCACCACCAAGAAGAACAACATGATCAACCACAGACTACCTGCAACTTGACATATAACAACAGGACAATTGCAATTACAGGCATGTCGGACACCAATGCAGGTGTTGCAGTCATTTCTCATGTGTTTTGGCCTAGAGATTGGGGATTGATCACACCTTTCAACTCTCTCACAGGAATTGGAGGAGCTGTATTGTGTTTGCAAAGTGAATGTATAATTACCGTTACAGGGCTGGAAGGGAAAATAGCAGCAATTCATCCCCTCGTAGTGCAAGAACCTATCACAGTATGGTCAAGAGACCTGCTATCACAATGGAGAGCAAAAATAAAAGTAGAATTTTAATTGGAGTCACGGATGCATTCACCACTCTAACTTGGAAGACAAATAATCCTGTTGAGGCAGATCCAGGTAGAAAAGATCCAAAGATCCTTTGCAGGGAGGTGAAAAGACCTTGTCAGAAATCTCAAAGAGAGTAACAGCAATCCAACCACCCAGAAACTTGCCAGGAAATACAGAAGGAAATAGAAGAAGCTTGAATATATTGTACAGACATCTCCAAAATGCTGCAGAAGTTGAATAGCAGTTTAACAAACTTTAGGTTGTTGTCTCTTTTTCTTTAGTAAAGCTGCAGTTACTATGAATTATACTCAAGGTTATATTTCTATTTAATATAAATTAAGGGTTGATAGAGTTAAGCACAATTAAGCTCCACTATGTTTAGGTTAGAGTACTGTTAAGTTATATGTTATTGCTTTGGTGTCCAGATGCTAAGTTCTCTTCAGATTAATTTCTATCGAGTTCAAGTGTTGTTTAATTTAAAATTATTCTTAAGTTTTGTTAAAGGATGCTTGTCTAAATTTCAAAGTATAGTTATTTTTTTAGAAAAAAAGACGACTCCGACTGAAGCATCTGTGATGAACTGCTAATAAACACCTGTTTGTAGATGGAAGAGGATGCAGTTTGTTTTCTATGCCTTGAAAACATGTTGATATAGGTTTGGTGTTTTTTAAAGTTAATTTTGTTTTCTGACTGAATTCTAAATTTTTACGGTTGCTGGAGAGATAGAAAGCAGTAAATGCAGTGCCTTATTACCTATCAAAGATTTCAACAGTCTGATTCCTTTAACAAGAATACTAATAAATTTGCCAGATGAAATTATACAAAATACAATTGCGAGACGCTACTCTGCTGTTCAGCAGTCTGCCAAATTGCATGTTATCAAAAATTTTTTATTCAGTAGCCCTGCACTTTAAAAAGTCTTACTAAATTTCTGTTTCCATGAAATTTGCAGTTGCCATGGGCTTTTCTCATAGCTAAATTACTTATAAGTTTAATATGCTTGTTGCGACTTTTATTCCTCCAGTACATCATCATGCTGTTATTTCTTTTACAGATTGTTCACTTTTTCATTTTCTTTTTGTGTTAATAACAGAAGAATAAGCTACATCTTGTCGTATCTATAACTTGTCAAGGTACTAATTTGCAGGGATGTTTAGTTAAGGTCCAATAATGTAATGCTTTGTTACTTTCTGTTAAGTTGAGCAAGGCTAAGTTCTATTAAGTTAATTTTGTAAATTTCATGTCTGCTAAGTTTCAGTATTTTTAAGTTTAGACAATGCGTTATTCCAGTTTTATATAGATCACTGTTGTATTCAGCACTGATGATTGAGTTTTCTTAAGTGTAACTTCTGTTTTACTGAGGTAATAATTGAGCTACATTTCATTAATTTGAAGTCCTTTTACGGCAGAGTTCTATTGAGTTCATTTTGTTAAGCTTTATGACTGTCAAAATTTGTTTATACCAGGTACTGGTGAGTTGTTCAGTGTTTTCTTTTTCATGCATCCTGATACCCATGGGTTGTGGCCATGCAGGCTGTGCAGGAGGCAGGGCTGTTTGGGCTTTTCTGTGTTTTCTAGGGGTTCTCTAGGCCTGTTGATGTTTTTGAACTTGAGTGGAAGGTGGAAGCTCTTGAGGACCTTCTTCTAAATGGTAGATAAACTCTCCAGCCTTTTTTCTTCATGGAGTGTTGTTGTCCATCCTTGTTGTAGGATGCTGTGTTTCTTCTCAACTTTAAATTTGGTTTGTTGGTGCAGTCTCTTTTTGCTTCCATCTTGTTTTTCAGAATGGTTGTAATGTATTATCTCAACTTTTTCAGATAGTTACGACTGATATATTTTTAAGAGAAAAAGTTACAGACCTCAGCCCTGATAAGTCACAGCTGTGTTATGAGCGTGATAAAAGAATGGGTTAGCTAGTCAGGGGAAGATCCTGAGGAAGAAGGAATTGAAGGTATTGAAAGAACAGTTTGGGAAGTCTGAAAGACTGACCAAACGGGGGAGACAGTGCTGTGAGGAATCTGCTGTGAAGTCAGTCTGGGTCTGCAGCTGGACCCTGCAGTGGGAGTTTGCAGTCAGAGTCGAGCTAGGTGAAAGCCTACGGTCAGAGGCAGTAAGGAAATACTTGCAGTCATATTCTAGTAGGAAATAACCAGCAGTCAGAGTCTGCAAAAAGAACACTGCGGTGGGAGGTTGCTGCAGTCAAAAGTCAGTGAATAGATAAGATCAGGATGGCTGAATTATAAAGAAGAATAAACTGAGACTTTTTCATGTTATTAGACAAGAGTCTGTAGCTTGATCCATCTCTATCTCAAACGTGAGGTCTGAATATTAATTCCATAGTGTGAAATTATTGATATTATAATAGACATTATTCATAAGTTGATATTATTGTTTTATAGCTGGCTTCTTAGAAAACACGTGCTGTTTCAAGATTTTATTTATTATTTTTTAAACTGCTTTAACTATTTCATAAATGCTATTGTTAAGGACCTTGTTTTAAATGTGTTAAATTGTTCTCTAGCTGTTTATGCTAATCTCTGCACTGGCTCAGTGGTTTGACCCAGTGCTGCCTCGTGATCTTTAAGTATTTTTCAGAGTTCCAAGAAACAATATTTGAGCTTTGTCAAAAGCCTCCTCTGAGCTGATGGTATTGTGATGCAGTCCTAGTTCTTATTACAGAAGCACTCCAACAGTTTGCTGTGTTTAAGGCATCCCTATCCTGAGGGAATTTCAGAGGGGACCAGCTATTAGATGGTTCAATTAGTCTTTCACCCTAAGATTCTTAAGAGCCTTGTTTTAAAATATGTCTAAGGAATTCTCTCCCAGTTAGAGCTTGGGCAGTTGGCCAGGCCTTAGCTCTTCCTGGATGAGAAATTTGCCAGGAGATCCATGTGTTTTCTGCATCAAAACAATATTCAAGTCGCTTTGACTTAGCAATTTGAACTGATTGATATGATAGCTGGACCTATCTTTGACGAGAGCTTGGAGAATCATTATCCGGAGAATGATTGTCCAAATCTCCATTGATTTGAGGTTTATCAGCTGTTGCAGACTCTTGGGTGATTGTACAGTGTTTAGTATTTAATAATTATTTAATTTTGCATGTGTTGTTTGTGTTTATTATCTGATTTTTTGATTACCATAAGTTTTTGTTCATTACATGTATTATTTTGCCTTAATGTTTTATTATACTTATAACCAGACATACATCTCATATTTGCAAAAAAGAAAAGGGGGAATTTAGTGCTTAAGAGTGTTTGAATAATGCAAGATGTACATTAGAAGTTTAAACAACAGATCATTTTGAGTAATGCAATATTTATATTAAAATTTTGGAAAAAGAGTTATCAAAACTAAATTTCAATTGAGTGACAAAGACAATGCCTAATTAATTCATTAACTTAAAGAGAAGATATGCATGTGTTTTTATCATCAACAGATTAAAAGTAGTCATCTATTTATTTGATCAGACATTAATTCATTAATTGCCTTTGAGAAAATGAGGTTCAGTGAAAAGAGAAAGGACTTCACCACCAACCAGCCTTCATAATCAGAACAGGAGCAAAAGTAGCACTGCCAGAACATAGCTGTGCTGGAGACTTACAGAGGCAAACTTGTCAACAAAACCCTCATGTCATCATCATGGTATTGTGTTCCTACTAATCTTCTTTGGCTATTCCCTGTTCCAGGTTCCCAAAAAGACATTCAGTGATGTAAAAGATCAACATTCCCAGATAATGGACGTTCTCCTGAGTCTCAACTATTTGGACTTTAAAACAATGGCCATTTATCTCAATTTCCCCTAGAGACATTAGACATTATTTTTTATTTTTCTCATGCTATGAGACCCTGTGTCAGTGACATGATTGGATTTATTAAGTTTTGTTGATTGTAATTGGGTTTTTTATGTATCTTGTCCTGTAGTTAATAGATAACCGATAATAGCCTTAATAAGATGCAAATTGTTTTAACAATCAGAACATGACTAAATATTGCCACAATTGGACTTATCCTGGAAGTGCTGGGGAAAATGCGACTGTAAGAATGCTTCCACCATGTGTCTTTTTAATTTATGGAGATAGGGCATGGCCTGCAATTCCAAGTAATTCATTTGGTGGGCCTTGTTATTTAAGGAAACTAATCATGTTTGCCCCCAGCATGCGCGAGATGCTGAATCAGACAATTTGGAGAGTGGGACATAGCAAGGGAACTAAAAGAGCAATAACAAGCTTGGGATCTGATTGTGACAATCATGTAGAGATTGGGGGTGCTCCAGAACGAATAATAGCATCATTCTTTACTCCAGGTGTTGTTGCTGCTCAAGCTTTGGCTATGCTTGATAAGTTGGGATGTTGGACAGCTAAGCAATTAATTATAATTTCAGCTATTTTAAATCAGATGCTCACTGATGCAGGTAATATTAGACATAGCACACTGTAAAATAGAGCTGTTATAGAGTTTTGCTATTAGGACACGGGCACGGGTGGGAGGATTTTGAAGGAATGTGTTGTATGAACCTCTCTGACCATTCTGCATCCATTCACAGGAAACTCAAACAACTACAAGATAACATGAAGTTGACTGTGAATGACTGGGAGTTGGATGAATGGTTTGAGGGAGGGGGAATCATTGGATGGTTGAAAGATATTACAAAGGGAGCTTTGTTATTATTAGTCATTATTTTATTTCTTTGTATTATTCCATGCATAATCAAATTGGTGACTCACTTGGTAGAAAATGCAGTGAAGAGGGTTTGGCTGGTGCAAGAAGAAGAAGGGGAAATTGTTGCAATGTATTTGGACAGCTTGGGTCTGAATGTGCCCCAGCCAAACCACCTGCAGCTATTGTTATCAGAACCCTCAGGAATTCGTCAAGGTTACTGAGACATAAACAGTGCTAAAATAAGAAGTGGCTGAGAAACAATACCAAAGACTACAAGAACTAGATAAAGGAGGCTCATGAGGCAATGGACTATAACCAATCCTGTGTCCTGAAGGGTGCATGCTGAACGAGTGGACAAGTCAGAGGAACCAATCAAATAATGTGTGATCGCATTAACAAGTAGCCTTAGAATGCATAACTGTAGCTTAATGTAAACAATAAACGGCTTCAGCTCAATCATATTGCTTGGTAGTCCAGAGGTCCTGAGCTCCCGCAGGTGTGGATTTATCCTCACATGGGAAAAGGCAAACCCATTGTCCTGGTTTAGGGCAAATTTGGGAGGAAACCTCCAAATGGGGGTTCCTCTGCAGAGCAAAACTCAAATGGCCTTTCCCCCCAGTCGGTCCGGGAAAAGAACTTCCTCGGAGAAAAGTGGAAAAAACTATTTATTTAACAAACAAACTGCTCACAAACATAAGGAATGAATGATATGAAACAACAAAACTTCTTGCTGGTCCGAAGAGAGAGATGGCAAACTGAGAGAAGTCCTTGCTGTGGGCCAGCTCAGCTCTTTGTCTTTTATTAGTCCCGGTCCCTTTCGGCGCTGGAAAATGCCCGGATCCAGGCCCGGGTGGGCCACAGGTGCAGTTCCTGGTGCTCCCCTGGGTTTCAGTCCAGAACAGATTTAAACAGACCCAAGAAAAAAAGGAAAAGGGGAAAAAAAAAACAGTCCAGGAAGCTTTTTGCCTCAGCTAGCTAGACTAACTAAAAAGGAAAAAAAAACTCTCCTGCTGCTGTCCGTGCATCCGGCAGAAAAAAACCTTCAAGGACGATGATGAAAAAAAAAGTGAGGAGGAGTGAAAACTGTTTTCCTAAGACAAACTGCGCGTGTCTTCTTCCCTGCTCCTCTCAGAATCAGTCTTAAAGGTACAGAACACACACAGCACAGACAGAACAGACGATTGGTGATACAGGCATCATAGTCACCCTAGGACACCCATTAATGGGACTGCCTTTGCTCAGGGATCACAGTGTACTTGGTGGGTAACATGGAAGAATGGGGAGACCCTTTGTGTTGTTCAAGGAGATTTAACCTTGGGTGAAAAATAATCTGTGTGTAAATTGTATGTTGCAGGAAGTAGCAGGGGTGACATGAACTGACAAAGAGTGAATTTTACAAGGGAGAGGAGAGTGCTGTGATGACCCAGGCAGGGCTGGTGTTGGGGCCTAATGATCGAGTGTGCTGCTTCTCCTGTCCTGAGAACCCATCTGGATTGAATGGAGCCCAAGTCGCAGCCTCTTTTTGAACATCTGGAGCAGTGGAGGAAGCTCATGAAATGGGAAATAAATATGTATCTGTGAAAGGACAGGGGACAGTAGTTAATGAAAATGTATGCATCTATGTGTTGAGTATAAAGATGGTTTAAGGATGTAGTTTAAGTTATAAGTGTTAATAAGAAAGGATTTCAGTAATGAGAAATAGATAAAAATGGAATAGTTAGAAAATATATGTAGATGTATATTTATATATATAATTCTGTGGGATCTCAGTATGATGCAAATGGTATGGAGTAAGGAGCGGAGATTCTATTGGTTGTGGCTTAAATGGAGTTCATTTTCCCCATAGCAGCCTTCGCTCTTCCATCCTTTCCATTGGTAGCTTGAAAGGTATTGATAACACCCCAGTGTTTTGGTCACTACTGAGCAGTATTGGCACAGCATTAGTGCTGTCTCTAACATTCTGCCCCTCATCAGTAGGCTATGGGTGGGTGTCCTGGGTTGACGGTGCCCTCTATCCCAGTTATCCCAATCGTGCAGCTTTGTCCTTTCTGTTTGTTATGTCTACCAGCTGCCCCCCCTCCCCGGGGCTGGTTTTGCTGGGGGCAGGGCTTGCTCTGCTAGCTCGCTTGCTGCTCTGCTAGCTTGCTGCTTTGCTATTTTTTTTTTTCCCTTCCTTTTCGCTGCTGGCTTCTGCTGCTTCCGTTTCCTTCCGTTTCTTCCCCTCTTCTTTTTTTCCCCCCTCTCTCTCTCTCT
>VZDJ01001309.1:140902-168999 GCA_008694505.1 Cyanoderma ruficeps | reverse complement strand
TTTTGTTTTGTTTTGTTTGTTTTTTTTTCCTTTTTCTTTTCTACCACATTTGTATTCTTATATTCTTAGTAAAAAGCTGTTATTCCTACTCCCAAATCGTTGCCTGAGAGCCATTAATTGCAAAATTAGAACTTGGCGGGGGGGGTGAGGGGTTTACATCCTCTATTCTAAGGGGAACCCCAGTTTCCCTGGCAGATACCTGTCTTTCTAAACCAAGACAGCAGGTCATTGCTTCTCACCCTGAGTCTCTAAAATTGCAGGTAATGCAAATAAAAGTCCAGGGGGAGAGTTCATGAAACCACACTTTCGGCTGCAGTGACCAAAAGAGTCCAACAGATGGGTTGGTGTTTTCCTTCACTTTTGCTTGTGTTTCCTAATACCATATTCTTCTTCAGGGAGATTTAGCATTTTACATATCCATTTCTCATTTAGTAATAACATATCAAACATTAGACAATTTAATAAAACCATTTTTGATACTTGCTGGACTTGTAAGGTGAGCTCCAAAATGACATGGTGAGTTCAATTTAAGATTCTCTATTGCTTATTTGTGGTGATGCAATCCCTACACCTCCAGCAGGTGCTTCCAAATAGGGAAAAAGTCTCAGTTTACCTTTAGATATTTTAGGGAGTTAGCTGGAAAGTTCTGTGGGTTTCTCATTGTAATTGGCTCAGAGTCAGCACAGAAGTGTGGATTGGGCTCTGGGAATGTAACTCAAAGTCTGTTGTTCATCTCATTGGGCCAAGTGCCAAAAAGCCCACTTAAGCTGTTAAGTACTAAAGAGAGAGATCAAAGAAACTTCACGCCTTTCCAGGTGTTGTAGCAAGTAGGAGACTTGTCTCTGTGCTGTGCTCGGCTTTGTTTTTGGCTTTTGTATTATTTTCCTTCTTTATTAAAACCTTTTTGATTTTTCAAGGCACACTCGATCATGCCATCTCGCTAATTAATATTAGTCATGTTTCTGCCAGGCTGGCCCTCAGAAGTGTGGGTCAAACCCATACTTATTGATGTTGAAATGCATTGCATTCCTTGTCAAAAAATACAAACTTTAAGGGTAAGCTGATTTTCAGAAGTTAGGCCACCTTGCCCTTTTGTAGTCCCTAATCTTACAGATATGAGTATTGTTATAACCCAAAGAAATATACATTTCCCAGATTACCACCCTTATCCTTCCCTCCAACCAGGTTTCAAGGGGCATCCCCAGGACTCGTACTACAATACCCGTTCAACAATAAGACAGGTCATCTTCAGGACAACTGGCCTCCTGAGCTGGTAGATGGGGACAGGGAGTAGAATAACCCCCCTGTAATCCAGGAGGAATCATTTAGTGACCTGCTGAACCATTTAGATGCTCACAAGTCTGTGGGACCAGATGGGATCCAAACCACTCTCCATCATTTATCATCAGTCCTGGCTCACCAGGGAGGTCCCAAATGACTGGAAGCTGGCCGGTGTTACACCCATCCATAACAAGGGCCGAAAGGAGGATCCTGGAAACTACAGGCCTGTTAGCCTGACCTCGGTGCCTGGCAAGATTATAGAACAGATCATCTTGAGTGCGATCACACAGCACCTACAGGATGGCCAAGGGATCAGGCCCAGCCAGCATGGATTTAGGAGGTGCAGGCCCTGCCTGACCAACCTGATCTCCTTTATGACCAGGTGACCTACCTGGTGGATGTGGGGAAGGCTGTAGATGTTGTCTACCTGGACTTCAGCAAAGCCTTTGACACTGTCTCCCATAACATACTCCTGAAAAGCTGGCAGCCCATGGCTTGGACAGGTTTACTCTTCACTAGGTTAAGAACTGGCTGGACATCCAGGCCCAGAGAATGGTGGTGAATGGTGTTGCGTCCACTTTGTGGCCAGTCACTAGTGGTGTCTCCCAGGGATCAGTGTTGCACCCAGTCCTGTTTAATATCTTTATTCATGATCTGGATGAGGGAATGGAGTCTACCATCAGCAAATTTGCAGATGACACCAAGTTGGGGGGGTGGGGGGGGGGTGGTGTTGATCTGCTGGAGGGTATGAGGGCTCTGCAGAGGGGCCTGGACAGGCTGGATAGATAGGCTGAATCCAACAATATGAGGTTTAAAAGGACCAAATACCAGGTCCTGCACTTTGGCTGCAATAACCCCCAGCAGCACTATAGGTTGGGGACAGAGTGGCTGGATAGCGGCCAGGCAGAAAGGGACCTGGAGGTACTGATCAGCAGCAGACTGAACATGAGCCAGCAGTGTGCCCAGGTGGCCAAGAAGGCCAATGGCATCCTGGCCTATATCAGGAATAGTGTGGCCAGCAGAACCACAGAAGCCACTCTTCCCCTGTACTCAGCACTGGCGAGGCCACGCCTTGAGTACTGTGTCCAGTTCTGGGCTCCCCAATTTAGGAAAGATGTTGAGATGCTTGAATGCGTCCAGAGAAGGGTAACAAGGCTGGTGAAGTGTCTAGAATACAAGTCCTATGAGGAGCAGCTTGTCTCAGTTTGAGACAAAATTTAGGAGGAAAAATTTAGGAGATTTGGAAGGAAACTTCCCAAAAGGGTCTCCTCTAAAAAGCAGATTCCAGCACCCCTCCCCCAATGGTTTAAGAGATAATTTTCTTGCAGAAAAGTGGAAAAAACTGTTCATTTCACAAGCAAAGTACTCACAAACATGAAAAAATGAATAATATTAAACAATGAAACCTCTTGTTGCTCTGAAGAGATGGCAAATTCAGAGTCCTTCTGTAGTTCAGAGTGTCCTTTCATGGGTGTGTCTCAGCTTGCTCAGTCTTTCAGTCCTTTCGGGGCTCGGGCCATCGTCCAGGCCACAGAGCAGCTTGGTGGCCCCCCGGGTGATTGTCCTGGTATTCCCAACCAGAGGAAAAAACTGAACAGTTCCAGAAAGAAAACACAGTCCTGGGAAATCTTTTCTTGCCGTAGCTAATGAGGAAAACCAGTGAAAAGAGGAAAACCAGTGAAAAGAAAAAAAAGGAAAACTCCCAGTCTCTCAAGCTCGAGACAAATGAACTCTTATCTCTATGTGTTTTGAATACAAGCACCTCAAGCATTCCACCACTTCTCCCCCCTCTCTGTCTCTCTCTGGGCCTAGCTTAAAGCTACAGGATCCATTTCTGGACAGAAAAAACAGACAATGGAATACCAGACCATACAGTCACCCCAGGACACAGCTGAGGGACCTGGGGTTGATTAGCCTGGAGAAAAGGAGGCTCAGGGGAGACTTTATCACTCTCTACAACTATGTGAAAGGAGGTTGTAGCCAGGTGGGGGGGTCAGTGTCTTCTCCCAGGTGACCAGTGACATGACAAGAAAACAGTCTTAGATGTGCCAGGGGAAGTTTAGGCTGGGCATTAGGAAGAAGTTCTTCACAGAAAGAGCGATAGGGCATTGGAATGGGCTGCCCAGGGAGGTGGTGGAGTCACCATCCCCGGAGGTATTCAAAAAAAGACTGGATGTGGCACTAAGTGCCAAGGTCTAGTTGACAAGTCAGTGTTAGGTCATAGGTTGGAGTCAATGATCTCAAAGGTCTTTTCCAACCTAGTTAATTCTGTGATCCTGTGATACAGTGTCATGGTTTGAGCGGAAGTGAGTTTTTTTTTAGGAACTCAGGTCAAACCAATCAGTGGCCAGGTTGGATGTTGGCATCTTCGGTGGCCACTGAGAGTTTGGACACGNCCGAGCGGAGTTGCGAGCCGAGCCGTGTGTAAGAGTTGCCGTGCCTGACCTCGCCGGGAGAATGAAAGCTTTTAACTCTTTCTAAGGCAGAAGAGAACTGTCTCATACACTGTTCCTCATGGCTGGTGGTTTTTTAGACAAGAGAAAATAGCCTGGGCCAAGATGATAAAGAAAAATGAAAAGAATCTCCCCCGATTGCCAGAGATGAAGACGAGTGACCTTCGCAGTTGGACGTCTCTTGCGTAATGAGAGCCATAGACAGACCCTGACTCTTCTGAGTATAAATAAGACTGTATTTTAAGTGAATGTTTTTTGGTCCAAAGCCAAAAACTCTGTGGCCTGTTTTTGGAGCCCTCCGTCCCAGGGGTGAATTTGAGGAGAACTGCTAGTCCCAATAGAAGAGATGGCTAGTTTTTAGTACTGAGCCAAACATCCTTAAAGGAGCCCTATCTAGTCTTAGTCCCTGTACAGTGGTGAAAGCACTGTGACAGAGAAAGAAAAAGTCACCATGGTAGAGTTTTCCAGATAGTGCCATGAGTGACATGAGAGCACGGGAAGATGAGCTTGTGTTTTTCCTGTAGAAAAGGTGTCTGTGGTTGCAAAAAAGACTCTCTCTTTCTCTAGATAGATTGAAGATTGTTTTGTTTAAAAGATAATGGCTTGTTAAGTACCCAAAGTTGTGAAAAATTTAAGCAAGTAGATATAAAAGTACGTGCTGGGGTCAACTGCTGAGCATTATAAAAGATAAAAATTGAGAAGAGGAAGAAAAGTGTTGTAAAAAATTTCTCATTCTGCCTTTGAGTAATTAAGTTGTTTTCTTGTATTTACTGTCTATTGTCATGTAGTTTAATAAATGTTTTGTTTCTATTCCAAGTGATAGGCCTGCTTTTGCTCTGTTCCGACCACACCTCACAGTAGTTTATTAAAACTATACATTCATAAGTGCACTGGCATTTGCCCAGCGTCAATCCATGACATACAGCTAATTACCTTATTACAATACTAGAGACCTATCCAGGAAAAGGGAAAAAGTCAGTGGGTGTGGTGGCTAAACAGCAGGCCTGCGAAGGCCTCAAAGGCTGAATTCTGACTTGATCCAACAAAAGCTGTGAGAATGCTACTAGGTCTTTGTGAGAACAGTCCTACAATGGTGAAAACCAGCTTGTTTTCCCTGAGAAGGAATTCTACAGATTAAGACTGTTTCTTGCACCTGTTTCAACAATCACAACCATCTCAGTAAAAGAATGAAAACAATATTTCACAAACAACTCTTTCTTGCATGTAGACAGCTTTTTCTAGACTGACCAATTATTACGGGGTGACAGCTTGTTACTGACCAATAGGAGATAGACATGGGATGGTTTGTAAAACTCAATATAAAGAGATGTGTGAAATAAACCAGTAGCTTTTTCGCTCCTTGAAAAGTGTCTTGTGTCTCTGAAACGAGGTCAACAGCGACATCTGGTGGACCCCGACGTGAAGTGCGGAAGGTTTCTGCAAAACCTCATTGCAAACGAATGGCCTCGCCGCGATAGCAGCTTACGGGACACAGAGATGAAAGCCTGAGGCGAATACTAAGTAGCAAGAAGACATATGGCCTCAGCCCAGCTGCCGAAGAGGCACGAAAAGAAAGCCAGTTTTACGAGCATAGCAATAAATCATCTTTCTGGGAAGGTGCCTCCCGGGAACCAGAGCTAGTCATGGGGACAGCGGTCTGAAGAACCGTGGAACATACGACCATTGAGTCTGGCAGAGCAGTCGCCGAATCATGGAAAACAATATGACCATTGAGTCGGGCAGAATAGTCTGAAGAATTGTGGAACTGATACGGCCTCTGAGCCAGGGAAACACGATTCTGAATTGTGGGGAACATGGCCGAGCGAGCCGTGGGTACAGCAGTCCCAAGAACTGTGGTGAGTGAACGGTCAAGAACTGGGAAATACATCGCATCTGCTGGAATTGTGGGGGCACAATCAAGAATTGTGGGAAAACAAGCTGCAGAAGCCTGAACTGAGTTTGAAAAGGGTTAAACGGGAAAAAAGAGATAGGTCAGCATATTTCTCCCCAAGAAAAAAACATAGTTAATATATGGGTTGGAATGTTAGGGGGGAAGAGAAAAAACATGATAAGCATATGCTAAAAGCTGTGATATTATGGTGTAAGAAACAAGGGCTGTTTCTGGGTTTGGAGAGCGCGTTTCATGTAGCCTATTGGGAGAAGGCAGGAGAGTTAATCATGGACTCTGCCTCCCGGGGTGACGATTCAGCAAAATGTATCCTTACTACTTGGAGATCAATTTTGGACACTCTAAAACTGTTAGAGGCAGAAAGGGATGCAGAAATGGGATCTCGCCTCAAAATGAAAGCTGGAGGAAAAAACAGGGAGAGTGGCATGGGTGGGGGAGCAGCAAGGGGTGAAAAAGCAAACCCAGAATGGCTGTGTGCATGCACAGAAATGGTAGAGGAACCGAGCATGACTTTCATGCATTCACAGAGCCCCTGTACGGATGCACCATCTGCGCATGAGCAGTACCCCTGTAGGGGTGCTCCATGTTGTTGTACGGACACCACCCCGCCATTACAGAGACATGCCATGTTGCTGTACGGACATGATCCCCGCACATGCGCGATGCTGCTGTATGGACGTGACATGCGAGGCTGCACAATGCCCAAGTGCAGAAGGGCTGCCTGCCCCTCCACCACGCCCAGAATCAGTGGGATCAGCAGGCCCCCCCACGGATGCACAGTGCCCAGAGTGTCCCTCCACGGTGCCCGGGAGAGGCGGGCTCCCTCATATCTACACAGAGCCTGAGAACAGTGACACTGGCCGCCCCCCCCTCCCACAACTCCTTGCCATACAAACTTGGTTAATCCGTCTTTGCATATGAGTGACTAGAATGTTAGGAATGAGCCTGTGCCAACGACTCTGCTTCTCGACTTGCCTATCCCTCAGCCACAGCCAAAAGAGGAGACAAAACCCCTTTCTTTGATAGACTTGAGAGACCCAAATGTGGGGGGATCTAGCCAGCACCCTCCTGCTAACGATAAGGTAGGTGCCTTTGCTTTGCCATCAGCTGCTGTCCCTATTCGGGACCCAATTAGCTTCTGGAATCAAATAAAACTATTGGCTGTAACTGATAGAGACCGAGAATGTGCTCAGTAAATCTCTGTGCCCATGTGTCCTGGTTTAGGGCAATTTTGTGAGGAAACCTCCAAATGGAGTCCTAGAATAGCAAACTGAAGCAGCCCCTACCCTAACTGGTCTGGGAAAGTTTCCTTAGAGAAAAGTGGAAAAAACTGTTTATTCAACAAGCAGTGTTCACAAGCATAAAAAATGAATAATATTAAACAATAAAACCTCTTGCCACTCTGAAGAGAGATGGAAAAATTGAGAAAGTCCTTACTGTGGGTTGTAGCTCAGCTCGCCCAGTCTCTTATCAGTCCCTCTGGCACTGGAAAATGCCATCCTGGGCCCCAGTGGGCAGCAGGCGTGAGCTCCCGGTGCTCTTCCGGGTTTTTCAGACCAGAGCAGGTTTAAATAGTCCCAAGAAAAAGGGAAAAAACCAGTCCAGGGAGCTTCTCTGCCTCTGCTAATTCAAAACTAACTAAAAAGCAACGGAGAGCTCTCTCTCACTGTCCAGCCGTAAACAACATAGTCCAGGAACAGAATGCGGAGGAGTGAGTGCAGTTTCTGAAAACAAACTGCACACTTCTTTCCCCCTCTTCATTCTTAGAACCAGTCTTAAAGGTGTCGAATTTAATATCCAGCATAAAATCGAATTTAATATCCAGCATAAACAGAACAGACAGTTGGGGATACAAGCATCATAAAGTCACCCTAGGACATTCCACACCTTATCCCCACATTATCAGCTTACTACCAAAACTAAAATAAAATCTAACTCTACAAATCCATACATTATACATACATATATATACAGTATACAGCTATATACAGACAATGGCAGTGATATTTAGCAAACAATGATATTTACACCTGGTTCTCACCCAACAATCAGATCTCCCTGAGGTACACATCATGTTGTGTAACATGAGGGGGTCGTGGGTAGGGAGACAGAAAACATGACTTGAGTCCTCTTGATCATGAGACAAATAGCCTATTTTATTGTTTGAAGCCTTCTTATACAGGAAGTTCAAAACTCCTGGCTCTAGATGCTGATTGGTCTGAGTCTTAGCCCTGCCCAGCTCCTTGACTAGTGATATGTCTGCTCTCTGGACTGACTGATTGGCCAGGTCTCTCTGTATGAGTTCTATTGTTCACCCAGGGACCTTCCTCCAGAATGAGCCAGGTCAGCCAAATTGGATTTCTTATGGCCAGATTTATCTTGTCTAGATAATAGATTAGCTGTGACAAATCACCCTTTCGGTTATAATTTAAAAAAGTAAAAGTGTTCTCTGTTATCTTTTTTGCAGGTGCCTTGCAGATAGGACGAAAAAGACAGCATGAATTTAATTTGGATGAGGCTTTTTACTCTATTTGATAAACTCAGTTCCCCTAGCCAGCAATGTGTCCCGTGTTCCATTGGAGCTGCAGCATTCACATCTAGGAGCTGTTAGGTGAAATTAAGTAATTGCTGGAGTCCAGGACACGGGGAAAAACCCTCAAATTGCCCTAGGGGCTCCAAGACCCCTGATGGGACCCCAGGAAAGCATTGCCTTTGACCTTAGTCCATGGGGAAAACTGCCAACACTTATGGATGAAATGAGAACAACAAAAATTTAAATTAGATAGTAGTTTAGTTTGTCACAGGGTGAAAATTTGTAGTTTTGGGTTTTTAGAATGGAAGTAGATAGAAGCAAGATGGAGAATTTTGGGCGGTGTCTTAAGTTCTTTTTCTTCTACTGCATCTTCTGCTGTGACGGTGGCACAAAGACATTGGTAGAATGTAGGTGATGTAGAAAATTGCATGTCTAGAATTGGTAGTAATTATTGGTACAAAACTGTAAATATCATATGTTTTAAGAGTTAATTGTATTAGAAACCTTTAAAAGACCTTGAAGACCAGGTCTCGTGTTCTTGGCAGCAGTGTTTTCCAGCATGTTAAGCCTTGATATAAATAGACAGCCCATATATTGATCAGGGCAGGGAATTAATAACTTTTAGAGATACAGTAGGAACGGTGCAGGGAATAGGGGGTTTGTTTTTTTCTTTCTTTTCTCTTTCTTNTGCAAAATTATAAACTCTAAACAGGGACTCATGTTTGATAAAAAATCTATTGTATCAAAGGGAAAAACCTAGCCGGAGGGAAGGAAAAGCGTTTAAGAAGGTAGCCTTGCAGAATGGCGGTGGAACAGACGTCCCAGGGACCTGGCAGGGGGCCAGCCCAGAGTCTGTTCCCCGTTCGAACGAGTTTGGGCTCCGCTGTGGCTGTGATCTTTGCAGGTTGTATTATTTGGTTAATTGTTGTTGCCTTTTTTGTTGCCTTTTTCGTATCTCGAATTCTTTAATTGGGAAAATTAAAAGCTCTAATTTTTTATTCTCGTTTGGTGCACTTCATTTATAACAGCCTGGTGTTAGGTGGCGCGCGGACTTTAAGATAAGAAAATGAATAAACACCTTGTCCTGGTTTAGGGCAAATTTGGGAGGAAACCTCCAAATGGGGTTCCTCTGGAGAGCAAACCTAAATGGCCCCTCCCCCCAGGCGGTCCGGGAAAAAGAACTTCCTCAGAGAAAAGTGGAAAAAACTATTTAACAAACAAACTGCTCACAAGCATAAGGAATGAATAATATGAAACAATAAAACCTCTCACTGCTCTGAAGCGAGATGGCAAAACTGAGAGAAGTCCTTGCCATGAGCCAGCTCAGCTCTCTCAGTCTCTTATCAGTCTCGGCCCCATTCAGCGCTGGACAATGCTGAGGTCCAGGCCCGGTGGGCCACAGGTGCAGCTCCTGGTGCTCCTCTGGGTTTTTCAGTCCCGAGCAGATTTAAACAGTTCCAAGAAGAAAAAAAAAACAAAAAAAAACAGTCCAGGAAGCCTTTTTACCTCAGCTAGCTAGACTAACTAAAAAAACCTCTCTCTTGCCGCTTTTCGTGCATCCGATGAACACACAAGGACGAAGAAGAGAATGCGGAGGAGTGAAAACTGTTTTTCCAAAACAAACTGCGTGCTTCTTCTTCATTGCTCACTCTCAGAACCAGTCTTAAAGGTACAGAACATACAGCACACACAGACGATTGGGGATACAGGCACCATAGTCACCCTAGGACACACCTTTTAAGACTAAAGCTGCAAGTTCCACTCATCTTTTAAACCCTGGCACAGAACTTGGAAAGGAAAAAAACCCTAATTAGGGGGATCTTGGACTCAAAATACAAGAAGTAATATCACAATTTCCAAGGCTAGCAGGTCACAGGTTAATTGCTTAGAAGTTACAAGTTGTAACTTAACACTAGAAAACAGTAAACAATTCAACTTAAAACCATTTCAATCAAAACACATCTTTCTGCCTCTGATGTCTCCAAAATGTTTGAGTCTTGGAGTTCAATTAAGGTGGTGGATAAATTGTCTTACCATTGACAATATTTTACTTAGTAAAACAAAAGAACATGAGAGCACCTAAGATTCTTGAGGGAGGTGTACACCTGCCCCACACTTTTCACCTTTCTTTGTTTTAACAATTATAATAGGAACAAAACATGGATTTTTGACTAAAATTAACAAGGTGAAACTTAAACTGCCTATATGCTTTACCATCACTCAGGGTCTGCTACTGCTGAAGGCCCTCTTTATCACAATGAGGATTTGAAGAGCCTCTTCCGGACAAGACGTGTCATGTTTATCTCAGAGGAAAAAAGACTCAGCTTGTGTAAAGCCAAATTAGCTAGTCAAAGTGACTTGCTTTCATTTTTATCACAGAAACACCTGCGTTTGATACTTTTCCTGCCAGTCAAGGCCATAGCCTGGCCAGGACTAAGACCTAGACTGGGAGACCTTGATGGCACACTTCTCCCACCAGTCAAAGGCACAGCTTGGCCATAGCTGAGACTTAGACTGGGTGGATTTCCCTATCATACCTTTAAAAGAAATCTTTTAGCAATAACTCACTAAACAGCTGGCTTTGTCATCTATCCCTAACTAACTAATCAACGATATTACAAAGAACTTAGAAATAACTACAACCATGCACACACATATGTATACAACTCTTTTCAAAGCACCATTCACCCCCTTCATCACAAACAAATTAATTTATAACCATCAAAGGAAACATCTCTCCATCCCCTGTATCATCAAAATGAAATGTAAAATGTCACCGCTAATCTTGCTGTCCAAAATACCTTTGAAATAAAGCCAACAAAATGTCAAAGAAAACTCTACGAAGTAGTGAAAGGCATATGTGCTTTTTCCCTATAATATTGGGATTTCACTTTTCAAAAGCTGCTAAGCTTCTATATTGACAGGGTAGACTAAATTTATAAGGGGCAGTATCTCTGCAACACAGGACAACTGTTTATAGATCTATAACTGTGAAATGTGGGACTACAGCTTGGAAACAGGACTCAAAGTACTGCTGAACTCATTGCAGAAGTAGATGTGCTAGAGGGCTACAGGCCCTGGCAAGTTGAGGCAAGATCCTGAAGAAGGAAGAGAGCAAGGTGTATGTATGCATGTTTGTGTGCAAGACAGTACAGGCCTGTACAAGTCTGTTCTAGCCCATAGCTAAGCAATGTTAGTAAGAGACATAGATATTGTTGTTATACTTGAAAAGTATATAAACCAGCAGTGCGTTCAATAAAATTTGCTTCATGATGCAAACCATGGGGACCCTGTCTCTTCAATCGCCGTACAATTGGTGCCCTCTGTGCGGTTAGCAGTCTGCCTAGCTGAGCGATTGTCAGCGAGCCCAGCAGGACTAAGTGCCCCTGAAACAAAGGGGGAAGCCGGCCGGCGACATCTAAATCCCTCTGGAAAGGAGGTGAGCTGCAGGGGACCATGGGGCAGGGGATGTCTGTTCAGGAAAGAGACATTTTTGAACTTATGACAAAGCTTTTTAGAACAGCATGGCAAATCTTTACCTTCACATGATTTAAAAACTTTATTGAAATGGACAGCAGTTAAGCTACAGGGAGTTACTGAGTCCACAATCTTTACAACAGATTTTTGGAAACAAGTGGGGGGTGAAACTGTGGGATTGTGCAACAAAAGCAAACAAAATGGTTGTAGAAATGCTTCCCTCCTGGTGGGTAATTTTTGAGGTCCTGAAAGCTCAAGAAAATGCCCATGCCAAAGATAAAGGGGATGCCTCTTGCCCTCCCTCTGTGGCAGGCCCTCAGAGTTCTTTACAACCTGAGGAAACTCTGTCTCTCCCGGTATGGCCCACGGCCCCCCCTCTTACAATCAAAAGGGAGAAAGGCCCTTCATGATCTATAGGGGCATTTGCTGCTGACTATGGTCCAGATGACAGTGATGATGAAGGGGATCCCTTTGCCCTAGGACCTGTCAACCCTGATAAGGAACAATACCTTTATCCCCCTGACCCCTGAGATAATTGGATTCGCTTGAAACAACAAGCATTAAGGAGGGGGAGTTGGACATTGTAGAGAGAATTGTGGCACCTATAATCTATTCGGGCACATGAAAGACGACCGTCCAATGGGAGCCAATGCCCTTTTCAGTAATCAAAGAGCTTCGGAGGACAGTGACAGAGCACGGCATAAGCTCTCCATTTTTTGCAAACCTGCTAACTTCTGTGTTTGCTGCTTATATTCTTACACCGCATGATTTAAGTTTGCTTGTTCAGTTGTTGTTAACCCCTGCTCAATATGCTTTATGGGAAAAAGAGTGGGAAAAGAAACTCCAAGATCTTCTCCTATCTTATGTGGTCACACCAATCCAACCCTGGCAGCCCTGTCAATTAGACAGCTCATGGGAACAGGACCATACACAGATCCTGTGGTCCAAGCCCAACTGTGCCCCAGGGAAGCCCTTGATGGAGTCCAGGACATATCTTGCCAAGCTTTTTTTAAGGTCCCTGATGCAAAAAAGCCACAAAAAGCATTTACAACTGTTAACACGACCCTTTCCAGCCTCCCAGGAGGGTTCCTTTGCTAGCTCAATTGCTTGTGAGGCTTTAAGGGTAATGTAACAGGGACAGAATAAAGGATCAAAAGAGGCTCTTACCCTGCGATGTTTCAAGACGTTTATTCTCCCAGGGAACCCAGGGGGCAAGCGAGTGAACCAGGAAGGGCAGGGGCTTTTTAGCTCCTGCCAGAGAAAGATAACTGGAACTCAGCCAATTAGGTCAAAAGAGGAAGGAAAGGTCAAACTATCTGGTAGCATGTTACAAGGGTCTGGGGAAAAACCATTCCCCAGAGGAATACAACATACAAGTATTGTGCAAGATGTGCGAACCTTACATGCAGTTTATTGATCACCTTGAGCAAGCGCTTCAGCATCAGGTTGATAATCCTGAGGCTGGAGAAATTCTGCTTTTAAAATTTGCTGTTGAGAATGCAAACACAGACTGTAAAAAACTCCTTAAGTCTTTACCTAACCAAGAACCAACCTTAATTGAAATGATTGAAGCATGTAACTGCACTGGGACAATAGAGCATCAATATGAAACCATGGCAGCAGCTTTTGCAGCTATTAAAGGTCCCTCTGAAAAACCAAGAGTTTATTTTGGCTGTGGTAAGCCTGGCCACTTTAAAAGAGACTGCTTTGCTCAGAAAGCAAAGTTTAAAGCCCGTGATATATGCCCACGATGCCATAAGGGTCATAACTTTTCTAATGTGTGTCGTTCTAAGTATGATTCTGAAGGTTGTCTGATCCAGGGAAACCGGGGCCAGGGCACGGGACAATGGCACTGCGCTCTGACACAAATATTTCAGTCGCCCTTGCAAACGTCAGCTCTGCAGAGCCAGCTCTACAGACGCCCCATGGAGGATAGCCTCAAGTCTTCGCCCAGTTAACTACAGACAGCGTCGGAATGGACTTGGCAACCTCAATCACAGTAACGTTGCTAAATTATTCTGTTCATCTACTCCCTACAGGAATTTTTGGCTCCCCAGGGACCAAGAAAAGTGCTTTGCTAATAGGGAGATCTTCAACCTCCCTTTCAGGACTTTTTGTTCTCCCTGGAGTTATAGACTCAGACTCTATTGGGGAAATTAAAATCATGGCTTGGACCCCTTTTCCACCCTGCACTGTCCCTCAGGGGTCCCATATTGTGCAATTATTTCCCTTTCCACATGATCCATCACCCATTTGTTTTACTGGTACCTATGGTGTTATGGGGACGAGATGTACTTTCTCAATGGGGTCTTAAAATTCAGTCGGATTTTTGATGGGGGCCATTGTGGCGCACAACACCCTGAAACTGACTTGGAAAACTGATACCCCAATTTGGGTGGAACAATGGCCTCTACCCCTAGTTAAATTGCGTGCACTTACTGAACTTGTCCAAGAACAATTTCAAAAGGGGAATTTAGCCCCCTCCACCAGTTCCTGGAATTCACCTGTGTTTGTTATTAAAAAAGAAACTCGCAAGTGGCATTTGCTCCAAGACCTTTGCAAAATCAATGCTGTAATAGAGGAGATGGGACCCCTGCAGCCTGGCCTCCCATCTCCCACCATGATCCCCCGAGATTGTCATTTGACAGTCATTGACCTAAAAGACTGATTTTTTAACATCCCTTTGCATCCTGATAATGCTCCTAAATTTGCCTTTTCTGTTCCAAGCACTAACATACAGCCACCCTTACAAAGATATCACTGGGCAGTTTTACCGCAAGGAATGCGCAATTCCACCACTATTTGTCAGTGGTTTGTTGCAAAAGTCCTCAGTCCTATTCTCCAGAAAACGACTGATGTTCTTTTGTATCACTACATGGATGACATTTTAGTTGCAACAAAAAAACGAGATGTCATGGAGGAAGCCCTAGCTCTTGTTATTACTGCTATAACTCAAGCAAGACTTTGTGTTGCTCCAGAAAAAATTCAGTGTCAACTCCCTTGGAAATACCTTGGCTGGCACATTAGGACCCAGTCTGTTTCTTCTTAACATTTACAAATTCAGTCAAATATTTGTACTTTGCATGGTGTTCAAAAAATTTGGGGACAATCAATTGGTTTCTTCCCTTATTAGGAATTTCAAATGCAGATTTGAGCCCTTTGTTTGATTTGCTAAAAGGAGAACCAGACCTTTTGTCACCTCGGCAGCTTACACCAGAAGCTTGCCAGGCACTGCAGAATGTAGCTGATGCTATTTCAAACCAGCAAGCAGCCCGAGGGGCCCCTGAGTTGCCCTTTTCTTTAATAATTTTGAACCCAGCTAAATAACCCCATGCCTTGATTTATCAATGGGATCCTAAAGCACCAGACCCTTTGCTGATAATAGAGTGGATTTTTTTGCCACACCAAATGTCTAAAACTATAAACACCCAACATGAGATGATAGCTTTGCTTATTGTAAAAGCTAGACAGAAACTTACCATACCTGCTGGTGTGGATTTTTGTGTTATCTCTTTGCCTATTAGTACTGTTTATTTACAGTGGCTATTGCAACAATCAGAAACATTTTAGATGGCCTTGACAGATTTTCCTGGATAGCTTTCTACACATCCCCCAAAGCACAAGCTTGTAGCAGCCAGTTTCAATCTCCTAACGCGACCCAAGAGAAGTGAAGTTCCGTTACAAGCTTTAGCTGTTTTCACAGATGGATCTGGCCGCATCCACAAGTCAGTGATACTTTGGTGGAACACAGATCTTAACTGATGGGATTCGGATGTCACTCCTGTTTCAAGTTCTCCTCAAATTGTTGAATTGGCAGCTGTCGTGCAAGCCTTTCAGCGATTTACTACCCTTTTAAACTTAATCACAGACATTGCTTATGTTGCAGGTATTGTGGAAAGGGCTGAGGCTGATGTACTGAAAGATGTGCCTAATGTAGATTTGTTTCACTGGCTACAGCAACTTGTTTTCCTTTTAGATGCCGGAGAACACCCCTGTTTTGTTATGCATGTTAGATCTCATACAACATTACCTGGTTTTATTGCAGAAGGAAACCTACAAGCAGATCTACTTGCCCTACCGGTTCAACCTGTTTCAGTTTTACCTGACCGCTTTGCTCAAGCTAAAATAAGTAATTCATTTTTTCACCACAATGCTGCTGAACTGGCATGTGTCTTCAATTTGACTAGCTGCCAAGCCTCTAACATTGTGGCTGTGTGCCCAGACTGTCAAGGATACTCCTTTCCTTCTGTTGCAGGTGACGTTAACCCTAGAGGACTTCAGAGTCTTCAAATTTGGCAAACTGATGTTACTCATTTTCCTGAGTTTGGCCGACATAAATTTATTCATTCTTCTATAGACACCTTTTCAGGGGGCCTGTTTGCATCCTGTCATACAGGAGAATCATCAAAGGATGCTTGCTGCCACTTTGTGAGTGCCTTTGCAGTTCTGGGAATTCCTTTGCAAATTAAAACTGACAATGGCCCTGCATATAAATCCCAGAGGGTTTCAAATTTTTTTGCCCTTTGGGGGGGTTACACACAAAATGGGATGTTTTGGTTTAGGGCAAATTTGGGAGGAAACTTCTGAATGGGGTTTCTCTGGAAAGCAAACCCAAATGGTGCCTACCCCCTAGCCTGTCCGGGAAAAGAACTTCTTCGGAGAAAAGTGGAAAAAATATTTATTTAACAAACAAAATTCCCACAAGCATAAAGAATGAACAATATGAAACAACAAAACCTCTCGCTGCTTTGAAGAGAGGTGGCAAAACTGAGGAAGTCCTTGCCATGGGTGTAGCTCAGCTCACTCAGTCTCTTATCAGTCCCAGTTCCTTCGGCGCTGGAAAATGCTGAGGTCCAGGCCCCAGTGGGCCGCTGGCGTGGGCTTTTGGTCTTTTTCTGGGTTTTTCAGTCCAGAGCAGATTTAAACAGTCCCAAGAAAAAGGAAACAAAACAGTCTAGAGAACTTTTTTTCTTCAGCTAGCTAAATTAACTAAAAGCAAAAGTTCTCTGTCTGGCTGCTGTTCATACCTCTAACAAACACCCAGAGTCCGGAGAAAAGAATGTGTAGGAGTGAATGCTGTTTTCTCAAAACAAACTGCGTGCTTCTTCTTTTCGTGCTTCACTTTCAGAACCAGTCTTCAAGGTACAGAACACAACATACAGCACACACAGAACAGACAATTGGGGATACAAGCATCATAGTCACCCTAGGACATGGGGATTCCTCATTCCCTGATGGGCCAGGCTATAATGAAAAGGCCCCATGCTTCACTTAAACGCCTTCAGTTACAACAGAAAGTGGAATGTGGAATGCTACCCCAGCAGAGCAATTACAGAAGGCATTGTATGTATTTCATTTTTTTAAATTGCTCCCTAATGGATCCTAATCCTTAAATCGTAAGGCATTTTGGCAATAACCCTCAGTTAGAAGTAAAACAAAAGGCCCCAGTGCTTATTAAAGACCTAGAATCAGGTAAGATTATGGGACATTATCCCCTTGTTAGATGGGGAAGAGGTTTTGCTTGTGTTTCTACAGAAAACAGTCCGACGTGGATCCCGGCCAAAAATGTGAGACCCTTCAGAGAATCCCTGAATCCCTCTTCTGAGGAACCTGACCACCCTGGTACTCCATCCCCGGCTTCACCCACTTCATCCCGGGCTTTGCCTTTCTAGACCATCAAGTTTGCCTCCACCAGGATCCTGCAGCCACCCAAACCGACTGATTCTGGACCCAAGAGGACTCACTGATCTTTCATTACTCTGTGAACTGTGTCAGAGAAAGTGGTACTGTGCATTGCAGCACTGGCACCATGATTGCTTACTGTGTGCTTTTTGTGTTAGTTTTTGGTGATTGTGTTATTTTGAAGTTTGTGTGTGTGTGAGATTATGGCTTGCTTTGCATAAGTATTTTTGGGAGCCTGATTGGCCTCCTCAAACTGATCCTACTTGTAAGACTCAGCCTTGACAAAGGAGAGGTGGTTGCAACACCACCCCTTCCAGACCGTAATGTGTGGCTTATGCTAGCTCAAGCTTTAAATGAATCTACGCTGTGCCTGTCCATGACTTCTCCTGGTGATCATTTTAAGACCTGTTTAGTAGCCATGCCTTTAGAGAAAAGCAAGTGGGATGCATTATATAACTTGACTGTTCAAAGAGATTGTATTGCTCCAGGTCGGCTTGAGCCAGTGTGGTGGTGTGAGACAGACAATCGCAAAAAGCAAGGTCAGCCACCCGGATGGTGTTTTGCCAACAGCAGTGGTCAAGGAATGGATCAAATTAAAAGGTTTCTACCCCTTCCCCTACAGCCTCAAGAATTGGACGTTTTTGGATCCACATAATCCTTTGTGTGTTTTTTCCTAAATTATACCTGCAGCCCTTTCACTAATCAAAGAGCTGGGATTGATGTTTCAGGCACAGGTATTTATGCCAATGTTTCTGCCTGGTGCAATTATACCTTACCACGACAAGTTATCCCAGGAATATATGCTGGTGGATTGCCTGACAATATATTTTTGATATGTAGAAATAGAGCATGGAAAGGAATACCAGGAAAGGCTGTAGGAGGCCCTTGCACTTTTGGGCAACTTACCATGTTTCACTCTTTACGAGAAAACTTGACATCTTTACATAGATTGGTTCAAGCAAAACGTAGCACACACACATATAGCCCAGATTGTGATGATAATATTGAATCTTGGAATGTTGGAGCCCGAGTGTTTGCCTCAATTATTCAATCCATTGGCAGAGCACGTGCATTAAAAACTTTGAATAACCTTGTCTGCTGGATTGCAAAGCAAACTAGCTCTGCTTTAACAGGCTTATTAACAGAAAGAGATACTGAGAGACATGCTATGCTGCAAAATCGGGCCATGATTGATTTTTTGCTTTTAGCACATGGGCATGGATGTGAAGATTTTAAAGGCTTGCGTTGCATGAACATGTCTGACCACTCTCAATCTATTCATGCTAGCATACAGGCCCTCTGAGAAAGTGTTACCAAACTAAGGGTTATAGATGACAGTGATTGACTTGGACATGCGCTTGGGAGGTGGGGGCTTACTGGCTAGCTTAAGCATTTAGTTAAAACAGGAATTTATGTTTTGACTGTACTGTTGCTTATGATGATTTGTTTGCCATGTGTTTTACAATGTGTTCAGAGACTGATTGATACGTCGACGAAAAAAAATCTCAATGGTGGAATGAGAAGGGGGAAATGTGGGACTACAGCTTGGAAGCAGGACTCAAAGTACTGCTGAACTCATTGCAGAAGTAGATGTGCTAGAGGGCTACAGGCCCTGGCAAGTTGAGGCAAGATCCTGAAGAAGGAAGAGAGCAAGGTGTATGTATGTATGTTTGTGTGCAAGACAGTACAGGCCTGTACAAGTCTGCTCTAGCCCATAGCTAAGCAATGTTAGTAAGGGACATAGATATTGCTGTTATGCTTGAAAGGTATAGAAACCAACAGTGTGTTAAAGAAAATCAGCTTCATGATGCAAACCATGGGGACCCCATCTCTTCAATCGCCTTACAATGAAATATTAGTAATATGGTGGGAATAGAGGTATTAACACTGTAAGGTGAATATAAAAAACATGGCTATATTTTGGTTTGAAAATATGAAAACATGTGATTAGTTTTCTAGGGATAGTAGTGACAGACTTGCTATATTTAGAAATCTGCAATTGACTTTAATAGGAGTTGGCATGAGTGAAATATGAAAGGTGGTTGTTAGTAATTTTTAGCATGATAATGCTTTGTTGAAATCCTATAACTGAAATTGAAGGATTTTTGAAAGAGGAAAATAAATATCTTGGTGCTTCTTTTTTTCTTTGGAGGTTAAAAATGGTATGTTAATTATGAATTTTATACAGAAGAAATTATCAAATTAAACCAAATTTTTTAAATATCACATAGCACTATATTGTAACTTCAATGCACACCTGAAAAGAAAGGAGTTTACTATTGTTAGGAGTAAACTGTTGAGAATATTTAAAAACAATATTAGAATATTTGTTTTTATGGTAACTATTTGTTGTGTCCGATTATTGAAAACATAATTTTGTGGTTAGTCCTTTCTGGATTTTTTCTGTATGTTGATCATTTGCATTGCCACGGGTGAGTGGCTGTGATAGGTGTGGCAGGCTGTGGTTGTTGCGATGGCTGGGAGAGACACCCGCCGCTCCCCATGGCCATCCTGCCTATGCTCTGCTCTCCAGTCCTAGTGTGGGGGGAGCGGTGCTGCTTGGGGCCCCTCCTAGGATGGTGTGCCACAGCAGCTGTGGTAGTTCCTCCAGTTCTGGGGGTTGGGGAGGGCTACTTGGGACTCCTCCAGGATGGTGGTGACTTGTCTAGCCAGGTCTTTTCTCTAGCACAGTATCAACTTACAAGGGTCTGCAGCAGATGGAGCTGGGGCTTTTGCAGTAGTGGGGGGAGTGACTTGCAGGGCTTTGTTAGGCCCACAAAATGTTGGCCACACCTTATTGGGCGAATTTTNAAGGCAGGGAACATG
This sequence comes from Cyanoderma ruficeps, assembly GCA_008694505.1. Classification (NCBI taxonomy): domain Eukaryota; kingdom Metazoa; phylum Chordata; class Aves; order Passeriformes; family Timaliidae; genus Cyanoderma; species Cyanoderma ruficeps. The sequence continues at coordinate 148,838 of VZDJ01001309.1, read as the reverse complement.
ACGCTGCTTCTGCTGGGGCCATGTGCTCAGTACCATGCCCCCACAACTCTGCATACCCCCCCTCCTGCCATTTTCTGCTGCTGCCTCACTCTGCTCTGGTAGCTCCCCCCTGCTTTTCACACTCCGCCCTTCACTGCTTCTGTTGCTGCAGCTCCGCTTTTGCAGACAGCAGGAGGAGGGGGAAAGACCCTGCTAGGAGAGGCTCTCCCTGGCCCCAGACACCCGCTGCGACTCAATTCTTGCTGAGGCCACATGGTGTGGGGCAGCAAGAGCTTCTTTGTGATACTGTCAGGGTCCTCTCTACGATTATACAAAGTGAGGGACAAGGGGCTATCTTCTGATCTACTTCCCATAACCCTGGTAGACTTACGGTTGTCCATTGGAGGTGCAGGAGTCATTGATATGGTGGCTGTGGTTGTTGCTAGGAGGTGCAGGTTGTTGGTGGTGACAGGTGGCTCTGTGCATGGTTTGGGCAGCGCTAGGTCGGCTGGCTTCTCTTCCGGCCTCTGGCATGCACGCTCCGCCATCTTGAGTAAGAACCTTGGGTGAGTGCCTCTCACGCCATGTGCTCTCTGCCATCTTGGGGTTTTTCGGCGGGCTGTCTTTGTGGCGCATTACAGGGTGTGGAGCCCAAAGATGGTCTTTGCAGCTGGGGCATGGGAGGACCTGGGCATTCTAAGGATGGAACTGGTGCGGGTGGCAGTGGGGGAACTCTCGTGAACAACGACTGCTTTCCCCTCAGTTTTTCACCCACTGGTCTGCCCCGCTCCGTTTCCTTGGTGGGCTTTTTGGTGGGTGGTGTCCGTGCCATCTTTACTGCTGTCTCTGCATTCTGCTCAGCTTCCACCACCCCAGCAAGTCTGAAACAATTTTCCAGGGCTTTTTAATGTTTACTCTGTGGTTCTCAGACCATGCCAGCAAGGCTGGCAACACCTGCTGCATATAGTTTGCTTCCCATTTAGGTAAAAGGAGAATCAATTCCTTGATGATGAGGTTTTCTTCCTTAGAATTTAAAAGCAAAGCAAGTAGTAGCAATAAGTATAATTGTAGCAAAATATCTAGAAGTGGAATAGTTAATTGTTTAAGTGAATAAAAGATGTTTGTTGTATGTAGTTTTGATAGTGATTTTCTAATGTGTTTCCCAGAAGTGTAGAAGTAGAATGTGTTGGTTTAGCACAGATGGTGAGGTGCAATTGGTGATTTCTTTTGAACTAACAACCAAAATAGCCAATTGCATGCAGGAATACACCTCTGGGACACACACAGCCTTTTGCTTTTGTTCTTCTGGCTCTCATGCTGACTTGTTTTTCAGCTTTTCCAACTTCTCGTTTTTCAGCTTTTCCAGCTTCTCTGGCTCTCACACTGCATGTATTTTTATACAGCCTGATGGCTGTTCTGTCTCAGGTGGGATGGCTGTCATCTTCACACAGGGGCACCACATGTAACATGAGGGGGTTGTGGGTAGGGAGACAGAAAACATGACTCGAGTCCTCTTGAACATGAGACAAAGCAGCCTCATTTTATTGTTTGGAACTTCCTTATATAGGAAGTTCAAAACTCCTGGCTCTAGACACTGATTGGTATGAGTCTTAGCCCTGCCCAGCTCCTTGACTAGTGATATGTCTGCTCTCTGGACTGACTGATTGGCCAGGTCTCTCTGTATGAGTTCTATTGTTTCACCTAGGGTCCTTCCTCCAGAACGAGACAGGCCAGCCAAATTGGATTTCTTATGACCAGATTTATCTTGTCTAGCTAATAGATTAGCTACGAGAGAGTTGTTCTGTCTTTCTGCATTATTCACCATGTGCAACCTGGTCCCTGAGCAAAGACAATCCCATGGATGGTTTTGTCTGTACTCGAGGCAGAATTGATCCAAACTGTCTGTCTTGGTTTAGAAAGACAGGTATCTGCCAGGGAAACTGGGGTTCCCCTTAGAATAGAGAATGTAAACCCCTCACCCCCCACCAAATTCTAATTTTGCAATTAACGGCTCTCAGGCAAAGATTTGGGAGTAGGAATAACAGCTTTTTACTAAGAATATAAGAATACAAATGTGGTAGAAAAAAAAAAACAAAACCACCCCACCAAACCAGCAAACAAACAAACAACAATTTTGGAAAGCCCTGACAAGGTCAAAGCTACAACCTGATGACCTGTTAGTCAGGGTGTCGGAAGCAGTCCAAAAGTGAGTCCTCCTGGAGTGGCAGTTGCAGCTCCGCTGAGGCAGAAATGATCCAGTAGCAAAAAAAGGGGTGCTGAGGTGGTGCAAAGGGTCCAGCCTTCCTCCGGTAATCGGATGAAGCAAGAAAAGGGACCTCCTGGTCCCGAGTTCCAGCTTTATACAGGTAGGAATGGCTGGCTCCTCCCACTGGGTGGAGCATCTCACAATAGGCATGATGGAATGTGGGTATGTGTTGGGAAGGGGAAACAGCTTGGGGAGTCGTAATGGCCCATCATGGAGAAAGATAAGAACAATGCCGTACCTGGTATTAACCGTTGGGCCATTATCAAAAGGCACCTGCCCCCAACTGTTTTTCAGCAGATGAAATTGAATATACTCTATAACCCAGGACACTGTCTTCTTTAACAAACCTCTGGCATGTACTATTGGGACTTTATCTCCATCTCCTATATATGTAGGAGCTCAGATTGGGAAGGGCCTGCTAGGTGGGTGGAGCCTCGGGTGTTAACTAACTAGGTGGCCTTTGCTAGATGCCGCTCTCAATTTTTAAAAGATCCTCCACCCAATGCTTTTAAGGTGGTTTTTAACAGTCTATTGCATCTCTCCACTTTCTTGGCAGCTAGTGCACCGTAGAGGATATGGTGCACCCACTCAATGCCATGATCTCTAGCCCAGGTGTTTATAAGGCTATTTTTGAAATGAGTCTTGTTGTCTGACTCAGTCTTTTCAGGAGTACTAGGCCTCCAAATGACTCGCTTTTCAAGGCCTAGGATGGTGTTACGGGATGTAGCATGTGGCACAGGGTAGGTTTCTGTTGTGGTTTTGGTTAAAAGTTTGGGTTTTTTGGCTAATGCACTATTTATGTGGTGGTTTTATGTTTGCTAAATTGTATTTGCCAGCTGGGAGATAGGATTTTGGGAGAAAAAGGCAGAACAGGCTTAATTTAAAGGTAAACATATAGGCTATTAACACACAGTAAGGAAAAGAAAGAAAAAAAATGAAACTTTCAAAACTTTTTTCCTCTCCCCACAAGTGTTCACTTTCCTACAAACAACATAGAGACAAAACTTGTGACATTTAGTCAGTTTCACCATTTAAATATAGTCTTTCATCTATTCTTCAGGAGAGGAGTCTCTTGTTCCCTATGGAATTCTCCCACTGACAACCTAGAAAAGTTCTCTTGTGGGTCAGAACTCTCACAGAAACAGCCCAGCTTGGGAGTCACCGGGCCAGGTGGGCCTCCCGTGAAAGCCTGGGCCTGGGCAGGCCAGGCTGTCCCGGCCCCCTCCAAGGGAGAGAGCCAGGACTGCCTTACCTCCTGTGAAGGCGGAAGGAAGAGAGAGCAATCCCAGGCTTCCTTCTAACTTTTTTTTTTAAGGCTGTGTGTGTCCCAGGAGTGTATCCCTGCATGCAATTGGTGATTTTGGTTGTCAGTTCAAAAGAAATCACCAATTGCACCTCACCATCTGTGCTAAACCAACACAGTTTCTAAGCATCCTGTGGTGGCTTCTACCACTGTGAGCACATAGCGCTTACCTTGGCATGTCTGGGGTAGTGTAATGAAATTAGTTTGCTTGGTCTCTCCATATTTATTTTTGGGCCATCACCTACCATAACCTTAGAGGCTTCACCTGCTTGGCCTGTTTGATCACAGCATGTCTTACAGTCATGGATAACCTGAGAAATATTGTCTATAGTTAGATCCATTCCTCAGTCTCGTGCCCACTTATAGGTGGCATCTCTGACCTGATGGCCTGAGGCATCATGGGCCTATTGAGCTAGGAATAACTGTCCCTTGTGTTGCTAATTGAAATCTATTTTTGACATCTCTATCTTTGCAGCCTGATTTACTTGCTTATTGTTTTGGTGGTCTTCATTAGCTATATTCTTGGGGACATGGGCATCTACATGGCGGACATTCACAGATAGCTTCTCCACCCTGGTAGCAATGTCTTTCTACTCTTCAGCAGCCCAAATTGATTTTCCTCTATGCTGCCAATTAGCCTTTTTCCACTCTGCTAGCCACCCCCACAGAGCATTGGCTACTGTCCATGAATCAGTATAGAGGAAGAGCTTTGGTCACTTCTCTCTTTCAGCAATGTCCAGGGCCAGCTGAACAGCTTTGAGTTCAGCAAGTTGGCTTGATCCACCTTCTCCTTCAGTAGCTTCTGTGACCTGTCATGTGGGGCTTTATATGGCTGCTTTCTACTTTCGTTTAATCCCTGTGATGTGGCAAGAACCATCAGTAAATGAACGTATCGTGTTTCTTCTGCTGGCAGTTGGTTGTACACTGGAGCTTCTTTAGCCCGTGTAACTTCTGGTTCCTCTTTATCAGTGAGACTAAAATTTTTACTTTCAGGCTAATTTGTAATTATCTCCAAAATCCCAGGGCAATTCAGTTTTCTAATACAGGCATGCTGTGTGATGAGAGCAATCCATTTGCTCCATGTGGCATTGGTGGCATGGTGGGTAGAGGGAACCTTTGCTTTGAACATTCACCCCAGCACCAGTAGTCAGGGTGCCAGGAGGAGTTGTGCTTCCATGCCTATTACCTCTAAGGCAGCTTGGACTCCTTCATAAAGTGCCAAGACTTCCTTCTCTGTTGGGGTGTAGTTGGTTTCAGACCCCCTGTAGCTTTGACTCTAAAATCCTAGTGGTCGACCTCGAGTCTCACCAGGCACCTTCTGCCAAAGGCTGCAGAAAAGACCATGGCCGTTTCTATCTTATCTTATGTTTTTTCCACAATTATGCAGGAAGAACCAGAGCTCAGCTCGTGGGGTGTACCTTGTTTCCCTATCTGAGGGACGTCTGCGTTTGGTGCCAGAACCTCTGATCTGTATTGCTGAGATTTGGAGAAGATCCTCTTTAATCTCCTCCATGAGTTTCTTGTGATTCTCTTCTATCTTATCTTTTAATTTCTGCAGATGTGTTTTCACAGCTGCAATTCTTGCATGTGTTAGGCCATGCACAGCATCTGCATATGCTCGGACCTTCTTCGCCATACCAAGCACGGTCTCCTCTGTGTCATCCCGCTTCATTTTGCTAGAGCAGAAGCGTATTTTTGTGGCCCAAGTCATACAAGTTTTTGCCACATCACGGGTGTACATGGTACCAAGTCTGGGTTCCTACTGTTTTAGTCATCTGAGAAGACAATCTCTGCCACTGCCATTTCTCTCAAGCGTTGAATCCCTTGTTCTATGGTCTTCCACTGGGTTTGCTGCATATAGAGATCGTCTGCACACAGATATCTTTGTGCCACACTTCCCAGGATCCATTCCCAGAGACTGTGAGGGTTAGCCCCCCTCATCATTCCTTGCTTGATAACTGGATCATGTGACAGGGATCCTAAATGCCTTGCTTCAGTGCCATCCAGCATTGTAGCTTTGCCTGCAGCATCCCAAAGACGGACTAACCAACTAATTATGGATTCATGAGGTCATTGAGTGTAATCTTTTCTTAGGCCTCGAAGGTCCTTCAGGGAAAAGGACTCAATAGTGACTTCTGATTTTGTCACTTGCTTTGACTTCTGATTTTGTGTAATGAGCTGCCTTTGAGGGTCCTTGCCCTGGATCATCTGCCACTGGTTGGTCGGGTTTTTTGTGTGCTTCTTTCCCGCAGTGACTGCTAGTGGCTTAGGCTCACTGTCTGTTTTAGCTGCTGGCTTAGGCTCACTGGTTTAGCTACAATCTGAGTGACTGAGGTGTTTGCTGCAGCCTGAGTGACTGGAGTAGCTGCTGATTTATCCTCCTGCCCCCCTGCCTTTACCTGCTGCTCTACAGTATCTAGCAGTGTGCGATAAGCATATGCCAAGGCCCAGCTTATTGCAATGAGCTTGTTGTCCTTCGAGTTATCATGGCTCTTTTCTTTCAGGCATTTCCCCACCTCAGCTGGCTTCTGAATTTTTTCACGTGGAAAGTCCCAGGCTATAGGGTCAGAAAATTCCTTCAGGGTTTGGCCCATGTCCTCCCATTCTCCACACCCCTCAGGATTCTCCACACCTGGGTCTACTTCTGGGTCAGAGGTCTCATCAGCTCCTCTGGACATCTCAGCCCTCATTCTAGAGAAGTTGCAGACCATACAGAGGGAGCTCACCAGATTAAATACCAGGAAAGTGGTCTCTTTAACACTCAGGGAAAACTGAACATTCTCCAGAAGTGACTTAATAGTTCAAAGGAGAAGAAGGAAAGGAAAGGCTGGAAAGCCTCATCCCCTGGTCCTCTTCTAACAAACTGGGTGCAATTACTAATAAACCCTCAAAACATGCAGCTAGAACTAGGACACAGGGTAGGATGAAGAAACCATAAACCATACATATCTTGAACAGACTCCAGTGCCTTTGTAAATGTCCTATAAATCATTATCACCCCACCCAAGAGAATAGCTATTCTAATCCGTGCACCTCTACTGTAAAATCTATGTGTTAGGGACAATACTGGAGCTATCTCCGGAAAGAAGATAGGCCTAGGAACCAAAAAGGTATTAAAACTTCAAAGAGGCCTAGGAACCAGAAATACACGAAGGCCTCCACCCCGAGCGATGTTATGAATTCAAGCAACATGGCTACTGACTCGTTTATCCCAATACAGAGTAAATACAACCAAAATGCAATCTGTACAGGTTTTTTCCACTTTCTCGAGCCACGTGTTGGGAACCAATTAATGTATATGTCCTGGTTTAAGGCAAATTTAGGGATGAAACCTCCAAATGAGGTCCCTCTAGAAAGCAAACCCAAGCAGCCCCTCCCCCAACTGGTCTGGGAAAAAGTTTTCTTAGAGAAAAGTGGAAAAAACTGTTTATTCAACAAGCAAAGTGTTCACAAGCATAAAAATGAACAATATTAAACAATAAAACCTCTTGCCACTCTGAAGAGAGATGGAAAAATTGAGAAAGCCCTTACTGTGGGTTGTAGCTCAGCTCGCCCAGTCTCTTATCAGTCCCTCTGGCACTGGAAAATGCCATCCTGGGCCCCAGTGGGCAGCAGGCATGAGCTCCCGGTGCTCTTCCGGGTTTTTCAGACCAGAGCAGGTTTAAATAGTCCCAAGAAAAAGAAAAATAACCAGTCCAGGGAACTTCTCTGCCTCAACTAGCTAAAAACTAAAAAGCAAAGGAGAGCTCTCTCGCTGTCCATCTGTAGACAACAGAGTCCAGGAGGAGAATGCGGAGGAGTGAGTGCAGTTTCTGAAAACAAACTGCACACTTCTTTCCCCCTGTGTTAGTTTAGAAGATGGTGAGATGCAATTGGTGATTTCTTTTGAACTGACAACCAGAATAGCCAATTGCATGCAGAGATGCACCTCTGGGACACACACAGCCTTAAAAGTTAGAAGGAAGCCTGGGATCGCTCCCTCTTGCTTCCGCCTTCACAGGAGGTAAGGCAGCCTTGGCTCTGTCCCTTGGAGGGGCCCGGAAAGGCCCCGGCCTGCCCCGGGCTCCAGGCTTTCACGGAAGGCCCGCCTGGCCCGGTGACTCCCAGGCTGGGAGAGGGGATGATGCGCCCCCATCCCGACCTCGATCGATTTTTAGCAGCTGGAAAACACCCTGCTGCTGTCCCTATGGGGGCAGCTGGCCCGAGGCCTGGCCGTGGGCCTGGGCCCTTCCCCAGCAGAGGGAGGGGAGTCTGCAGCTGCTCCAAGCTGGGTCCACCCTGAATGAGACCAAGGGGTGGGGGAAAGGAGCCTTTCATCATCTGGGCTGCTCTGAGACCTGCTTGAGGTTTTTTTTTTCCATTCCTGTGGGTTTTTTTTTTCTGCTGCC
>VZDJ01001309.1:93959-135904 GCA_008694505.1 Cyanoderma ruficeps | reverse complement strand
ATGTTGCAGGGAGGCCCTGAGATAAAGAGAGGTTGAGCCAGAGCAACATATGATCTGACCAATATGGTTAATCACACATTCTCCCTTTATTCAGCTTAAGATGGCAGATTATATACAGTTCTATATAGTTTATAATTAGAGCAACATTTCTATTGGAATACAGCATAGAAAGAATGCAAACAAACACTGTGTAATTTTACTTTTAAGGTGGCTAAACGTGCCCACTAATAATTACTCTCAGTGACCTTCAGAAAACCCACTATCTAACAATGATACCTTAACATCTAATTTCTTCTGCACCACAAGTAATTTCACCTGTGCAACAGGCTTCAAGGCCTCAGAACCTTCAAGGCCAAGGCTCAGCTAGACAGGCCTCAGCTGGGTAGTTCACTGTTTTATTTAATGTCTCATTCTAAGTACAGAATGAGACTCTCTCTCTCAGAAAATCTGCTACATGCCCACAACACAATAATGTGATAGAGGAGAAAGAGAGAGAGAGAGAAAGAATAGAGAGAGAGAAAGAGAGGGGAATAGCTACCAACAGGTGAGACAAAGTCCTCGTGGCCGTTCACCAATAGATCTGTCATCTGCTGGGGAGATCTCCAGTTTTGGTTAACCTAGGGAGTATTTTTATAGTCTTTTCCAAAGCGACAGGCAGTTGGCCAAAAGGTGGGGAGATTGATACGATGTTAACAAGAACAAGTACAGAAACAGACTGGTCTGGCAGCAAGCACAATCAGTCCACTATGACTTGCCCATTGTGTCTGCTCAGGTTCCAATGGGAATGCATGCCAGTTTTTTGGTCCAGCGAACACACCTGCAGGCAACACTTGGCAGACAACCCACCTCAGCCAAGCCAGAACTCCTGTGTTGGGGTTTTAGGGTTTTCAGTCTCTGTCCTTGATGATGGTCGTGAGGCAGATGAGGGACCTTCGGACCGTCTCTTACACCACCTTGTGGCTCACGATTTTTGTCAACAGAGCTCCATCAACAAGATTACATAGTGTTGTGAAGTCTTCAGGACTTGTCAATGTTGGTAGCATATCCCAGAAAACAGAGATAGAGCAAAAATTCAAAGAGAGAAAAGAAACAAGAGAAAGAAATAGGAAACAATAAAGAATTATAATCAATATTTATTAATTAACCACAAATAATGACAAAATAATAAAACATTTTTTTAAATAATAAATGAAAACAAAAATCAATTTGATATATATACAAATTTCTTATCAAACTTTTTTGTCTTTAATATAATCCATTTTACAATCCATAATTATGGCTTACTGCATTGGTTTAGTACAGATGGTGAGGAACAATTGGTGATTTCTTTTGAACTGTCAGCTAAAATAGCCAATTGCATGCAGAGATACACTTCTGGGTCACACAGCCTTAAAAGCTAGAAGGAAGCCTGAGATTTCTCTCTTTTTTCTGCCTTCACAGGAGGTAAAGCAGTCCCAGCTCTCTGTCTTTTGGGGGGGGGGGCTGTTCCTATTCAAATTGNGGGGCGGGACAGCCTGCTCTGCCCAGGCCCAGGCTTTCACAGGAGGCCTGCCTGGCCTGGTGACTCCCAGGCCGGGAGAGGGGATGATGTGCCCTCATCCTGGCCTGGATTGGTTTTTAGTAGCTGTAAAACACCCTTCCGCTCCTTCTATGGAGTGGGGGGAGCTGGCCTGAAGCCTGGCTGTGGGCCTGGGTCCTTTGCCCCAGCAGGAGGAGGGGAGCCTGCAGCCTACAGCTGCTCCAAGGAGTTGCCTGCTGGCTAGACTTTCTTGTTTGAGCTATGGAAATGAACTCTATTGGTAGATTGTCTTTTAAATCATGGAAAAAATATGCATTTAGGGAGATGATTTGTGGATTTTTGAGCAAAGGCGTTTGTGATGGACTGAATAATATTGCATTAGAATCTGTGATTCTTGTGGTCCTATGAGATGCCTGAACAGAGAGAAAGAGATGAGAAGCTCCTGCACCAGTGAAGGAAGTGAGAAGACATCTCTGTTATTTGAGATGAAGAATCCTTTACTTTTGAAGTTGCTTATCTTTAAAAGCTGACACCCTAGATACCTGAGTTCTACCGCCCATGAGCAGCTTGGGAAACTGCTAATGGGAAGAAGCCAAATGGAAGCTGGTTTCCCCGGGCAGCTGTTTTTGTGAAAGTTCTGACCTACAAGAGAACTTTTCTAAGTTGTCAGTAGGGAAAATTCTATGGTAAACAAAAGACTCCACTCTTAAAAAACTGATGAAAGAATATATTTAAATGGTGAAACTGACTGAAAGTCACAGGTTTTGTCTCTATGTTGTTTGTAGGAAAGTGAACACTTGTGGAAGAGAAGAATTTTGAAAGTTTCATTTTTTTCTCTCTCTCTTTTTTCCCTTACTGTGTGCTAATAAACTGTTTACTTTTAAGTTGAGCCTTTTTTGCCTTCTTCTCCCAAAAATCCTATCTCCTAGTTGGCAAACAAAATTCGGCAAATGTGAAACCACCACATAAATGGTGCCATGACTCAGATAAGCAAACCAAAACCACTACACTTACTCATGTAGCTCATCTTGTGTCAATAGCTTTAGGGATGTCCACAAGGGAAGGGACATTGACCAAATTGTGTGCATTCATTATAGATGTCAATTGTGTTAACTGTTTCATCATTCTCCAATTCATAATGTATAGGATTGCAAATAAAACAAAACCAATCAAAACTAAAATCAAAAGAACAATAGGACAACACAATTTGTTCAGGATACTTGGGGCAGTAGGTGACCACCCAAAAAGAGTATACCACCACCTGTGTTCGTCATCTTTTCTTACCCTTTCCAAAACACCATAAATTTCTTTTACATTGTGATGAACAGTTACCAAGGTCTTCTGTCTGTTCTTGATCTTTTCCAAAATTTTGATTAAATCTTGATGAAGCAACAATTGCTTTACTGAAGTACAGTTCATCCCAATGGGGGTAGCCAATAGTTTGTGGATGTCCTGGGTCGTAGTATAGGATGTGCAAAAGTATTCTATCATCGTCTTCATGAACTGTTGAATCCAGTTGTTGGAGCAGTGTTTTCTCAGACCCCCTCCCCCTGGGCTATCTTCTGTTAATGGCCCACCAGATGCCTTGCTGTATAACTCATAGATAACTGCCTCTGGGAGCGATCTCTCTAATGGCCATCAAGGCCCCCCTGTATGACTCATCATCCCATTGTGAGATGCTCCGCCCAGGGGGAGGAACCAAGCATTCTCACCTGGATATAATCTGGGATTTGGGGGACAGTACAGGCAGCTCTTACCCACTGGATTCCCAGAGGACCAGAGCTACCAGACCTTTCTACGGGATCACTGCTTCAGGAAGACCATCTCATCTGGACTTCCATCACCCTGCTCAGGTTGTATTCTGACTCTGTCAGTGGTCTTTTGTATTACTGGATTTATTTTATTTTATTTTATTCTACTTTTTTTCTCCTTTCTTCTTATTAAATTGTATTTTCTGACTTGGAGCCTCTCACTTGGTTTGTTTTGAAACCACAACAGTGGATCTGTGTATAATTGGACTGTAAAAGGTGATAAGAAGTAACTGGGGCTAAATAAGAAAAATCACATCCTGTGATTTTGGTAAAGTTACAAACACAAAAGTTCGAATGATTTTTGGCAACCACCACTACATTTTCAACAAGTACAACATCACAAGCAGTTCTCAAGTGTGGTGGTGTGTTCTGTACAATAAGTTTGCTGTAAGTCTAGGGTTGCACAGAATGGCTTTTCTTTGTACCCTTGTTCAGTTTGCTGTACCCCAGTTTCTCTTTGTAACCCTAAGTTGCTACTTTTCCCCACAGCCTTCCCCAGATACAGCTTCTGATTGGTTTGCTTTTCCTGCCTTGGCTGCCTGTCCATCAGGTGTCAAGAGACTTTCCCGCCCTGTCAGTCACCCCAAGGCCTGTCCCCCAAGTCCAGAAGCTTCTGAGAGGGACCTTTGGTGACTGGCTGGGTTGGAACCTTTCCCCTCCTATCTCCATGTATGTCAGTGTATGTTATGTTAACAACCACTCCATGTTGTACCCCATTGGCTCTGTTCCTACCCTCCCTGAGACCCCACCTTCTGTAACAAAACCCTCTCTCTCCTCGTGCTCGGAGTCACTCTTGAGGCACCGGACATGAGGCGAGGGGTCTGTGTTGATCGCAATAAACCTGGTTTTGCTCTAAGCCTCTGGAGTGATCCTCCTTTCTCCTCTTGCCATCATCTTGCTGACGCTTCCCGGTTGCCAAACCCCAAGAACTGCTGTGGTGTCGAGGCTGGCCATGCCGAGGGTAATACCACACACCGCAACACTCAAGCATGCACTTCCATTGCCTATATACACAAACACTGTTTCAGGAGTCTTGTTAGGATGAACTTCAAAATGACAGATACTTTGTTCTGTGTCCAAACAAATGTCTTGAGCTATAATTGCATTACTTTCACAGATAAACCCTTGTTGTTCCCAAGCAATACAAGATTCTAAATTAGCAGTTTTCCATTTCTCACCAATTTGACGGGCCCCTTCTCTATGCTCAAATGGATAGAGAATATCTCCAGCATGGTTCAATCCTAATACAATGATAGGTGATATCAAATATACTGAAACATTACGTATGGTTAACACAAAAGCTGTGGCTGTGTTTGTAATGGGGTTGTAAGTAAAATTTGCTAAGTTCCACTAGGATTGGAATTCTCTTTCAAAATCAGTGGCACTGTCGCAAATTATTTTCCGAATTTCAGTAATGTCGGAGTCCAGGGCATCCCTTTGGTCACCCTGGAGGGTCAGAGACTTTGTCAGAGATGTCTGGGACCCAAGCAAGAGGGTTTGAAACCTGGACAGGGAGGTTTGAGACCTGTACAAGGGGGTCTGGGATCTGTACAGGGGGGTTGGAGACCCTGGCATAGAGCCCAGGAAGAAACTGTCTTTAATTTCAGCCCATGGGAAAGGCTTCCAACACTGAGAGAGGAATTACAAGCCACAAAGGTGTGAAAAACAGTAATTTAGCTTAGCACAGGGTGCAAAATTGTGTAGTTTTGGGTTTTTAGAATGGAGGTGAATGAGGACAAGATGGAGGATTTAGGGCAGTGCCCTGAGACTATGCCTGCATTGCAAAGCACAGGCGAGGAGCCAGGACGAGCGGCGCAGAGCTGGGCACTGCAAACCCCAGAAACACTCGCAGCTGGTGCCAGTGCAGGCACAGAGCGAGCCAGATAGAGCCTGAGCTGTGGGCTCACTCTGGGTGGGGCAAACCCCGATGGTGAGCGAGATGGGGCGGCCCCTGGGGGCGGGTTGAGAGGGGACACCCCCCTGGGAGGTGCCAGGCCAGCACAGGCAGGGCTGGGGCAGCCAGAGGCGGTGCAAACAGGGACGGGGCATGGCCGGGGCAGAGACTTTCTCCAATGTGCCACCCCCCCAGGGCAAATGTCGCTGAGCCCGACCCCGCCCACAAGCGGCATTCTGGTATTGACACAGCCTGTTCTCAGTGATTCAGAATTAGCACGCATGAGCGCGCGTCCGAAATCCCACACAGTTCTGCAAATGTACACAGGAACTGAAAACCTTTTGCAAGCACAGCGTCTTTTGTCGGAAGTGCTGGAACAAATACCAGACCCACATAGCAAGGCGGGCATCGACCAACAAGGCCCAGTTGCCCAGATGCCAGCGTCATCTAGGGGCAGGACTTCAAAATTACAGCAGTCACAGCAGATGCTACAATCATCAAGTGGAGCAACAGCGCCACTCAGTGGCAGAATCCCTACATTGCACCACTTTTTTTCAGTTTTGTATAAAAGGCTGATTCATCCTCCAAAACAACAATTTCAGCAAAAACAAATAGAGCCTTTGTCAACTTTGGAGGACCATGGATCAGCTCAAGAACAACAACAAGCATCAATTACTGATGACAACATGATTCCCATCACTGCTTCACGAGGCATTCCTTTTCAGTCAACAGCAGCAAGCACTGGTCCTTCCAGTCAAGCTCATTCATTTTTGCTATCCAAGGATTTTATGAGACAGTATCTTCTACAATTTAAGGAAACAGCTTTGGAGTTCTGCCCAGATTTATCAGCCCAGTTGCCTCAACTTCTCCTTTCAGCAAAAGGTAGCCAGGCTTCCCTTGAGTCCACTGCACATACTCCTTCATTTATCCTTCAGCTACCTGCTGGGTCCACCTTTTGCTTTGACAGTGCTACACAAGGGTCACGTGCTGCAGAAGAGTCCCAGGTCTCCACTCCTCATCCAGGAGAGAGAGAAATTCCAAGAAGAAAGATAGCCTTCAGGAATGAAGGGATCACATCTTGACAAGGTGTGGAGAAGCCACAAATACGGGCAAATCCTGAAATGGGAGAAGCAACATCAGCGCTGCAAGCACAGCAATTGACTCCAATGTCTGAGGAGTCACAGGTATCTGGTGCACAGATATCCAGTGCGACAGATTGGACTGAAATAAAGAAGAAAGCATTGAAAGAAAGAGACTTTTTAATTTGACAGGCACAAGAAGCATAGCACTGCCAGTGACCTATGATGCACAAGGCCAAAACCCAAGATGGGAGCAATTGGATCATGACGTGATCAAAGAACTGGTGAAAACTATCCATGATAATGGATTGGGGTCTCCATACTTCAAACAGCTTTTGAAGGGAACATTCAACATATATGATTTAACTACATTTGATCTCAGATCCATCTCTTCAATGATTCTTACAGACTCGCAGATCCTTATCTGGGATGTGAAATGGAGAAGAGCTCTTGAGGAGCTCAGGAACAGACATCAAGGAGGACCAAATGCAGCCCTCACCATAGCGCAAATGGCGGGTGATCCACCACACAATGATCCAGCTCATCAAGCTCGAGATATACCACGAGAAGTGTTAACAGACATCAAGGAAGCAGTGCGAAAAGCAGTTGTGCAGATTCCACCAGCAGGAATTCCAGAGAGCATTTACACAGAGATAAAGCAAGCCCCTTCAGAAACTTTTTCCTCCTTCATTGATCATCGCACGCAAGCGGTAGACAGACAAGTCAATGATGAGGAGGCCAAGCCACATTTGCTTTGAAGTCTTGCATTTGCAAATGCCAACACAGAATGCAAACGCATCATCAGTGCGATGCCTGGTCAGCCCTCTGTGGCGGAAATGGTGGAAGCATGCAGCAAAGTGGGAGCACCACAGCATGCTGCATCCATTCAGGCGAGCATTGGGGAGAACAAATGGAAAAAATCATCAAAGCCCAGAATGAGAACTTTAAGAGGCTCTTGCAACTCTTTGACAGAATGATTCCACAACAGCAATGGAGGCAAAACTTGTGGGAGGACAATGTTACAAGTGCGGCATACAAGGGCATTTCAAGAAAAATAGCCCAGAACTTGCAAAGACTGCAAGCCCACTGGATGTTTGTCCAAGATGCAGAAGAGGAAAGTATCAGGCAAGCCATTGCCATTCCAAAAATGGATGTGGACAGAAGACCTCTGCCTCTTTTGGGAAACTCCAAAAAGAGCGTGAATCATCAACGCATGACGACACAAGTGATCTCAATGACTCAGAACCAGACTCCACAAATGGAACAGTTGTTGGGGAATGTCAATCTGACACCCTCAACAGGACAATCTGCAGAATCTCCAGTCATCCAGAGTTGCTGCCACCAGGGGCACAATACGACTTGGCAGCTTCCAAAATGGCATGTTTCCTTGACGAAAATCACACAGTGATACCCACAGGGGTCACTGGAACTTCATGGAAAAGACAAGACTTTTTGATCATAGGCAAGGACAGGAGCAGCATCCTAGGACTCATCATTTATCCCTCAATTGTTTCAGTAGATCTCAATGAAGAGTTGACAGTCTTAGCCAAATCTCTTCGACCACCATTGATCATTGCTGAGAGTACCTCAATTGCCAGAGCCATCGCGTTGCCATCTCATCCCATGGAACAGGTCATGCCAGTGCTCTGTCAACAAGACTTCCCTTCAGGTGAGCACATGGACGTTCATGCCACATGGATGAAACACATAGGCTGAGATTGACCCATCATTGCCTGTGCATTGACCTGCGGCGAGAAGATGATCACAATCGAGGGAATGCTTTACATGGGGGCAGATGTCATGGTGATTTCATACATTTTTTGGCCCAAAGAATGGAACTTGATTGCACCCTTGTGTAGCAGATTTTCTGAGAGAAAGAGGGCACGATCTATATTTAGAAT
This sequence comes from Cyanoderma ruficeps, assembly GCA_008694505.1. Lineage (NCBI taxonomy): Eukaryota > Metazoa > Chordata > Aves > Passeriformes > Timaliidae > Cyanoderma > Cyanoderma ruficeps. The sequence continues at coordinate 127,700 of VZDJ01001309.1, read as the reverse complement.
GAGATATTGAACTACCCAGCTGAGGCCTACGTGGATGAGGCTTGACCCTGAGGCTTGGCCTTGAGGCCCTGAGGCCTTGAAGCCTGTTGCGCAGTTGGAATTACTTGTGGTGCAGCAGAAATTAGGTGTTAAGGTATTAATGTGAGATAGTGGGTTTCCTAGAGGTTGCCAAGTGCAATTATTATTCAGCCACCTTAAGAATAAGTTAAACAGTCTGTGTTTGCATTTTTCTCTGTGCCATATGCCAATGAAAGTGTCGCTCTAACTATAAACTATATAGAACTGCATATAACCTGCCATCTTAAGCAGAATAAACGGAGAACGTGTGATTAACCATATTGGTCAGACCTGCGTTGCTCTCGTCTCAACCTTTCATGATTTTTTGGAGTTTCCCTGACAATACCCTTGAGTTCTCTTTCAGGCATAGGGGGAAATTCCTTGTGTCTGCAGAGCAAAAACGCAATTGTTGTCTCAGGACCAGGAGGAAAGATGGCAATCATCCATCCCTTCATTGTGCAGAGACGCTTCACAGTATGGGGAAGAGACATCTTACCACAATGGGGCATGAGATTGGAAGTGGATTTTTAGTCAGGGTCACTGTGGCACTCACCACTTTGAAACTGATCTGGAAGACAGACAATCCTGTCTGGGTGGATCAGTGGCCCCTTGAGCAGAAGAACTTGAGTGCACTCAAAAATCTAGTCAAAGAACAGTTGGAAAAGGGACACATCAAACCAACAAATAGTCCCTGGAATTCTCCAGTGTTTGTTATCTGCAAGAAGGTTTCTGGTTCATGGAGATTGCTTCATGATCTCAGAAAGATCAACGATGGCATCGAAGAAATGGGACCTCCATCTCTCTCAATGATTCTGAGAGATTGGCCACTCGTGATCATTGATCTCAAGGACTGTTTTTTCAACATTCCACTTCATCCAGATGATGCACCTCGATTTTTCATTCTCTATCCCAAGCATTAACAGGCAAGAACTTTTGCAAAGATACCATTGGGTGGTTTTGCCCCAGGGGCTCAAGAACTCTCCAACAATCTGCCAATGGTTCGTGGCACGAGCTTTGTCTCCAGCACGGAAAAAATATCCAGACGCACGGATCATTCATTACACGGATGATCTGCTCATTGCAGTGCCAACACAACAAGAGCTGCAGAGAGCTCGTGACTGTGTGATTGCGGAAGTGCAAGGTGCAGGATTGGAAATTTCCACTTTAAAAATTCAGGAGGTTGCACCATGGAAATATTTGGGATGGAGGATCACAGAGCAAACAGTAAGACCACAAAAAATTCAAATCAGAGCAGAAATCAGCAATTTGCAAGATTTGCAACAGCTTCTGGGAGAAATCAACTGGATAAGACCAATCCTGGGGATCACAAACTATGAACTTGCATAGTTGTTCAATCTTTTGAGAGGGGACTGCAACATCAAATCTCCCAGAACTCTCACACCAGAGGCACAGAAAGCCCTTGGGAGAATTGCTGAAGACCTCCAACAGAGACAGGCACATTGCTTTGTAGAATCACTGCCATTCTTTCTTATGGTGTTGGGAGAAAAAATACAGTTGTATGGTCTGATTTTTCAGTGGGATTCATCACAAAAAGACCCATTGTCAATTTTAGAGTGGATTTTTTTATCTTACTGATCTCCAAGGACAATCCTCACAAGTTTGGAGACGACAGCTCAAATCATCATCAAAGCTAGGCCCAGGCTGTTGACAATGGCAGGCAAAGATTTTACAAAGATTTACCTGCCTTTGAAAAAAGAATATTTTGATTGGGTTTTGCAGAAATCAGAGGATTTGCAAATTGCATTGTTAGATTACCCTGGTACTTGCACAATCCACTTTCCAAGCCACAAATTGCTGAAAGCAAAAATAAGTCTCAGGGAAAAACCAAAAATAAGTGAGGTGCCATTGAGCACAATAATGGTGTTTACTGACGACTCAGGGAAAACTCACAAATCAGTAATCACATGGCAAAATGTAACAACAGGAGAGTGGGAATGAGACATAAAAACAGTGCAAGGCTCACCACAAATAGAGTTGGCAGCAGTGGTTTGAGCTTTCAAACTGTTTCCACAACCTTTCAATCTGATCACAGATTCAGCTTATATAGCAAATGTGGTCAAAAAGCTTGAAGGTTCACTTTTGAGGGAGGTAGACCATGAAAACTTATATTCATACCTACTTTGCATGAGGACATTGTTGCAGGGCAGAAAACATGAATATTTTGTTTCCCACATCAAGGCACACTCATTTCTTCCAGGATTTTTAGTGGAAGGTAATGTATATGCAGATGAATTTGCCATCCCAATTTCAAACACTTTGCCAAACATCTTTGAGCAGGCAAAGTTGAGTCATGCATTTTTCCATCAGAATGCTCAGGCATTGATGGAAACTTTTTCTATTTCCAAAAGCCAGGCAAAAGAAATCATCAGTACACGCCCAGATTGTCAGCTTGTACAGCGTCCTGCATCCACAGGAGCAGTCTACCCAAGATGATTGCACAGTCTGCAACTATGGCAGACAGACATCACCAAATACCCATCTTTTGGGAAACTCAAAAATCTCCATGTTTCAGTTGACACATTTTCAGGTGCGATTTTTGCATCATTGCACACAGGTGAAACAGCACAACACGCTTGTTGACATTTTTTGTAAGCGTTTGCATGACTGGGTGTGCCACAGGAAATCAAAACAGATAACAGTCCAACTTACACGGGAAAAGTGCTTGACAAACTTTTGAAGAGGTGGGGTGTCCATCACACTTTTGGTATCCCACACTCTCCAACGGGTCAAGCAATCATTGAAAGGACACATCACACATTAAAATCCCTTTTGGACAAACAGAAAAGGGGGGAGCCGGACGCAACACCTCACATGCACTTGAACAAAGCCTTGTATGTGTTGAATTTTCTAAATGGCTCTTTTACAGAGCCCACTCCACCAATCATCAGACACTTTTCAGACAGCACAAAAACAAAACTAAAGGAGAATCCTTTGGTTTTGGTCAGGAACCCAGAAACAGGACAAATTGAAGGACCATTCAAATTAATAACTTGGGGCAAGGGTTATGCTTGTGTCTCCACAGGAGCTGGACTGAAATGGGTGGCAGTAAAGATCGTGAAATCCTACCGAGTCCAAACGCAAGCAGATGCAGACCCTAAGACCGGGAACAGAGAAGTGAACATGCAGATGTGAGCTGGTGTCAAGACAGCGGATGCCCTTTCGTTCTACGTGCAAAAGAGACTCTGGGATTTGGGTTTTCTTTGGGACTTGGGTGGTGTTGCATTTCAGGGATTCCCATGGGAAGGAGGCCTTTGGTAATACACGTGCTTCATCTTCTTGTTGATTGCCTTGAGCAATGCGACAGTTTTGCCCATGGCTCAGCCAAAAGAGAATGTTTGGGAAACTCTGGCCAACGCATCAGGGTTGGACACCATCTGTTTGACACACTCAAGGCCAAGGAAGCCCTTTTTGACATGTTTAGTGGGGTTGCCAGTGAGCAATTGGCCGATTCTGGAAAACATCCCTGCAACAATTTCAAAGGTCATTTTAAATCCAGTGGACCAATGGGATGCTTGGACGAAGTTCCTTCCTGTGGCTTCTTTTGAACCTCAGGAACTGGAAATTCTTGGATCGGTCAAAATGCATCTTTGTGTGGAATTTAATAATTCTGGAGTGGCAGAAAACAAAACGATAGATGTCACTCCAAACCTCATCATTTACGGAAATGCATCATCTTGGTGTAATTAAACTAAGATGTTGAAGAAACCATCCAACCACGTTCCAGCCAATTGCCAAGAGGAATTTTTTCATTTGTGGGGACAGGATTTGGCCCGCAATCCCTGCAAATGTCAAAGGTGGTCCATGCAGCATTGGAAGGCTTTCATTGCTAATACCCAACATGACATTGCTGAGAGAGCAAAAATATATAGAGAAAAGATCTATCAGACAGTATGATCCAAGATTGTGATGACAATGTTCATACATGGAACAAGGCGCAGAGAATTGCGGTTGCGCTTTTTTCACCGCAGACAGCATCAGGAGTAGCCTTGACACAATTGGATCAGATGGGTTGTTGGCTGAGCAAGCATGCCCGAGCCACCTCTCTTGCACTGAGTGATGTTGATGGACTTTGGCAGTGCAAGATGAGCAAGCCTCCAAAACAGAGCAGCGATTGATTATCTATTGCTGACACATGGGCACGGGTGTGAGGAATTTGAAAGGATGTGCTGCATGAACCTGTCAGACCATTCCAAATCCATTCATGAGAACATCAAGCAATTGCAAGAAAGTGTGAACAAACTTGGAGAGGTAACTGGATCGTGGATGGATGGGGTGTTTGATTTGTTTGACCTTTCTCCATTGTGGAAGGAAGTTTTGAAAACAATTGTATATATCTTATTGGGGCTTCTAATTCTTCTCATGATTGTGCCGTATTTGCTTCAATGCATATGGCAAGCCATGGACAGAGTTGCCAAAGAGGTGTTTTTGGTGCAAACAGGAGGGGGAGATGTCAGAGTCCAGGGCATCCCTTTGGTCGCCCTGGAGGGTCAGAGACCTTGTCAGAGATGTCTGGGACCCAAGCAAGAGGGTTTGAAACCTGGACAGGGAGGTTTGAGACCTGTACAAGGGGGTCTGGATCTGTACAGGGGGGTTGGAGACCCTGGCACAGAGCCCAGGAAGACACTGTCTTTGATTTCAGCCCATGGGAAAGGCTTCCAACACTGAGAGAGGAATTACAAGCCACAAAGGTGTTAAAAACAGTAATTTAGCTTAGCACAGGGTGCAAAATTGTGTAGTTTTGGGTTTTTAGAATGGAGGTGAATGGGGACAAGATGGAGGATTTAGGGCGGTGCCCTGAGTTCTTCTTCTTCTCCCTTGGCCTCCATCTTCTGCAGTGATGGTGGCACAAAGTAGTTGAAGGAGATTGGATCAGAGTAGAGGTGACCTTTTTAGTATAGGTGATAGGTATTGGCACGTAAATGTAAATAAGGAATACGTAATTATCTGTATAAGAGGACAGCGACGCCCTATGAGGGGGGAGTTGCCTGGTGTCTGAGCTGCTGAACAGACCTCAGTCGGGCACAGAGAAAACTGTAAGATAAAAAATAATAAACAACGCGAGACACCTTGAGAAAAAAGAACTTGAAGGCTCCGTTTCATTCTTGCGTCTGGCTCAGGGCCTCTCAGAAGGCAAAAGACTCTCAACCATCTGAATCTCGGGTGTCAAACCCGAGACAGTAGGAAAAATGTCTTCTTGTCCCTCTCTTATAATTGAGACAGCAACTGACTGCATCCACAATTGAGCCTGGATGCAGCTGAAAGCCAAACAAATGTTGCTTTGAGCAACGCCAAGTGCATCAATATCTTTTCCCAATTTGGTAATATGTTTGATAACAGCCACTGATGGGTTCCCAAGCCAAATAAGGACAACTGCAGTGGTTGTAGTTTGGTCAAATCTCTAATTGTGGCAATCAATTTATTCATTAGTACTTCTGAATCAATAGTATTCATAATTATCATGGTTTATGTGGTCTTCATGTCCCTCAGAGTTCTCCTGTGAAAAGTAAGCACAACAGAGTCTGCCACCAGGAGGAAGAAAATTAGAATGATGGAAATTATCCAGAGTGTATTTATTCGATGCTCTTTCCCTGGAGCATCAAAGGCTACCCATGTATATTTATTCAGAGGGGTTTTTAGCATTAGTGGTACTTCCCCTACAGTAGGGAGGTCCACCAAAACAAGTTGTCCAGGGTAACGTGCTGGATTCTTGGAATCACTTGGTTCCCATAGTGAGGGAATTATGCTTGGAGCTGTCAGGCAAAAAGCAGAAGCATCAGTCAACCAAGGATTTGCTGACTGTTCGGGGGAAAAGGGCGGGGCTACTTTAATGACTGAGGCAGGTTTGTCTTGGCTGCTATCCAAGTTTTCTGTTTCTTGTATTGCCAGATTTTTCACAGCTTCTTCAGTTATTGAGAAGATGTTACAATAATGTTCAATCTGAGCATACCACTATTTTACTGAGGCCCTCTGGGCCACCCCGTCAGGTGCAGGGGTCCCAGTAGTGACTGTCTTAATAACCTTGAAAAGGCCCTTCAAGACAATTGGTGGTTGTCATGCAATCATCTCCTCTTCTATGAGAGCTAAGCTAACCACAAACAACCCCCTTTCCCACGTTGTATATCCTTTTTCAGCATCTTTGAAACCACAGGAATAAAAACCAACAGGTCATGTTGGACCCTCAGGAGCCCACTGCCATATGTGTACTGACAATCCTGAGGAGGCAAATCCCCATTCCACCTGGAAGGGATCTGTAGGATGAATAGGGCCAAGGGCTTGGTGAGCAGTTGCTTCAAAAATCAATAATTGCATTGCTTCTTCCTAAGAAGCAATCCATTTCCATAGGCAGGTGGCTTTGTGGACACTTTCCAAAAGTTGATTGGGGGTACTAACTATAGCTAAAGGGTCTCCCCTTTCCAAAGGATTAATTCCCCCAGCCCAGAAAGCTGCACGCTATGTCAGGGACCATGTGTCACATTTGTCTCCTGTTGTTAAGAAAACTCCATGTCTCCAATATCCACTGGCCTCCTGTTCAGTTACTTTAATTTGGTCCCCTCCAGTGAGAGACACTCTGAAGACATATTCTGATTCTTGTGGGAGGCGGCCATGTTCTTTCTTTAATTTAGCCAATTCAGTAGCACTGTATGGTATTTGTATAGTTGTAATATGTGGTTCAAAATCTTCATCATTAATATAATTATATTCTGTTTTAACCAAGGGTTTCAAATGAGGGCAGCAGTCTTCCCCACAATTATTTACTAATTCCAATTCCTTCTGGGGGTATATTTGATTAATGTGGGGAGTTTCTTTTTCCTTTGCCTCCTTTAGGGGAGTCAGCAATCTTTGAATTCTTAGAATATTCATCTCTCAAGGCAGCCCATAGCAAATGATTTTCATTTCTTTCTTCATCTAATTGTTTATGCAAAATTCTCACTAGGTTTTGAAGAGAATCTATAATTGTTTCCTCTTCTTTACACTGCTTAAAGTGGTTTCCTGTAGCGGTTGTAAGGCATGCTCTTAAAACAGAACAAATTATGTTTTTCTCTCAGCCAAATCGAAATTTTGTTTCATATTGTAAATACATATTCTATCAATCACACTCTCCAGATTAAACCAATTATTTTGAGTCCACTCTTCAACTACAGGAGAGGGGCTAGCATTATGTTTTGCCTACAGAGTATAAAATGCAGCTTTGTCTTTTGCACTAGGGTTTATAGTCATTTTGTGAAGGGATCAAAAATCACTACAGGAAGGTAAGACTTAATTACACAAACACAGAGCTCTTGCTGTCTCCCTTCGCTTCCCTGGGTGGGTAAAGAAACCAAATCTGCCTGGGAGGTACTCTTTAAGTTACTTATCGTTGTCTCTTTGCTACACCAAGCAGTCCAGATTCACATACACAAAACAGCTTTCCCTTTTACACTAAGAGATCTTTTGTGAAATTCTGAAGACAGAGCCCTCAATTGAATATGGAGATGCTTTTTACCTAGGTGTGTACAGTTTGCGGGAAATTCGAGTCACCCCCTTTGCTTTCTAGACACCACTCACTCTTTCCGGGGTGTCGGGCTAGGTGCGGCTGGAGGGAGACATCTTTCCCCTGCTACAGACTACACACAACCCTGCAAACCCCTCTGTCTGTCAGTATCCTGTCCATGATGCCAATTTAAATGTTGCGATCCACTAATACAAGTGGGGGTCTTGATGGTTTGTTTATTGATCTCCGAGTGCAAAAGACACAGCAAAATTACAGTTTAAATCAAAACAATGCACCTTTATTGAGTGCCCACAACACGGTAATGTGATAGAGGAGAAAGAGAGAGAGAGAAAGAATAGAGAGAGAGAAAGAGAGTGGAATAGCTACCAACAGATGAGACAAAGTCCTCGTGGCCGTTCACCAATAGATCTGTCATCTGCTGGGGAGATCTCAAGTTTTGGTTAACCTAGGGAGTATTTTTATAGTCTTTTCCAAAGCAACAGGCAGTTGGCCAAAAGGTGGGGAGATTGATATGATGTTAACAAGAACAAGTACAGAAACAGACTGGCCGGGCAGCAAGCACAATCAGTCCACTATGACTTGCCCATTGTATCTGCTCAGGTTCCAATGGGAATGCATGCCAGTTTTTGGTCCAGCGAACACACCTGCAGGCAACACTTGGCAGACAACCCTCCTCAGCCGGGCCAGAACTCCTGTGTTGGGGTTTTAGGGTTTTCAGTCTCTGTCCTTGATGATGGTCGTTAGGCCCATGAGGGATCTTCGGACTATCTCTTACAATTAGCCAGAGATAGTGCCAATGAAGAGTGCAGAAAAATTATTAACATGATGCATGGAGAGAACCTTTCTTTAAACAAAATGATTGATGCATACTCTGAAGTGGGGACTGCACCTTATAACATGGCTTTGTTAGTTGATTCTATTGCAGCTGCAATAAAGGTGACACATCCATGCTATGGCTGTGGACAGCACGGTCATCTAAAAGCAAACTGCCCTCACAAGTCTGATTCATTGGAGACACAACCAAAATAGAGGCCTAGGTCTATGGTGGAAAACTGCAGCCGATGTGAAAAACCTGGTCATCTTGCCACGCAATGTAAGTCTAAATTCCATGCTAATGGACAATTTCTTGATGAGCAGGGAAACTGCAGCAAGAGCGCAAAGGGAGGGAGCACAAAGGGAGTGAGCGCAAAGACACATGCATATTCCTGTCCCCAGATACAGGCCTATGTGACTGACTCACAGGGAGAACAAGAAGGGCCACTGGAATGGATGTTTCCACCGCCGCCTCAGTCACTATAGACTCACTGAAGGTACATAAGGTTTGCCTTGATGCCTATGGGCCAATAGGGAACAGACTAAGTGCATTACTATTGGGATTTTCAAGTGCTAGAGTACTAGGTGTTTTTGCTCACCCTGGAGTTATAGATGCAGACTATACTGGACACATATGTGCTATGGTATTAACACCTATACCACCTGTAACTATTCCAGCTAAAACTAGTATTGTTCAACTTGTGCCTTTTAAGTCTTGTGTCTCAAAACCAGACTCAGAGCTGCAAGGAAACCAAGGCTTCGGATCAACATGAGAACCTCAAATATACTGGACTCAGGTCGTGTCTGATGGAGGACTAAATATGGTTTGTACTCTTACCATGCCTCAAGCAAACCCATCCCAATTTGAAGTTAGTGGAATGATAGATAGTGGAGCAGATTTTACTATCATATCTGCTGACACATGGCCTTGATCGTGGCTCATCACAGCTGTAGGACCTGTCATTGTTGGCCTTGGAGGTTCCACACAAAGCTATTTAAGCAGAGAGCCTGTGTTAATTAAAAATACAGAAGGCCAAACAGCCACGATCCATCCCTACATCACTGCTGCACCACTCAACTTGTGGGGAAGGGATGTCTTGTCAGCATGGGGAGTTCGGCTGAGTACAGATTTTTAATGGGGGCCACTGTGTAGAAGGGCTTAAAACACCCTACCCTGGCTTTAAAGTGGCTCTCTGAGAGGCCTGTGTGGGTGGATCAATGGCCCCTGGAAAAAGAAAAACTAGACACCCTTAAAATGCTAGTGCAGGAACAATTAGATCAAGGACATATTGAACCATCAATCAGTCCCTGTAACACTCCCATGTTCGTGATCAAAAAGCAATCAGGCAAATGGAGATTACTCCTTGACTTCAGAAAGGTTAATGCAGTAATAGAAAGCATGAGTGCTTTACAGACTGGAATGCCATCCCCAACCATGACACCAGCCACTTGGGACATTTTGGTTGTTGATTTAAAAGACTGTTTCTTTACCATTCCTTTGCACCCTGACGATACCCCAAAGTTTGCATTCATAGTGCCTTCTGTCAATCATGTAGTGCCAGTGAACTGATACCAATGGAAATTATTGCTGCAAGGTATGAAAAACGGTCCAACAATTTATCAATGATATGTTGCACAGGTATTATCAACAATCAGGGTACAATTTCCCAGAGCTTATTGTTATTACATGGATGACATTTTAATAGCAACTCTGACCAAAGATGGTATTGCACAAATTCAACCAAGATTAACACAGGCATTGCAAGAATTTGGATTACAAATTGCCCCAGAAAAAGTGCAACAAGCTCCAGGGAAATACCTTGGAGTGAAAATTTTGGACCTAACCATACAGCCTCAAACAATTCAATTTTCAACTAAAATGAAAACATTCAATGATGTACAGAAACTTTTGGATATCATCAATTGGATAAGATCCTATTTAGGGTAGACCACTGTCCTGGTTTAGGGCAAATTTGGGAGGAAACCTCCAAATGGGGGTTCCTCGGGAGAGAAAAACCTAAATGNCAGTCCCAAGAAAAAAGGAAAAGGAAAAAAAAAAACAGTCCAGGAAGTTTTTTTTTCCTCAGCTAGCTAGACTAACTAAAAAAAAAAAGAAGAGGGGGAAAAAAAACTCTCACGCCGCTGTCCGCACATCCGACGAACACACACAAGGACGACGAATGAAGAAGTGAGTAGGAGTGAAAAATGTTTTCCCAAAACAAACTGCGCGCGTCTTCTTCCCTGCTCCTCTCAGAATCAGTCTTAAAAGTACAGAACACACACACAGCACAGACAGAACAGACAATTTGTGATACAGGCATCATGGTCACCCTAGGACAACCACATCGCAATTATCACCCTTGTTTAACATGCTTAAGGGTGACCCTGAGTTAACCTCTCAGAGAAAATTAACTCCAGAAGCAAAGGCCACACTCGAGACAGTGGGGTAGGCTATGAAAAACAGACAGGTTCATTGACTGTGCCCTGAAGTTCCCATCACAGTATTCATTGTTAATGCGGATTTCCATCCTACAGGTATTATTAGGCAATGGAATGCTCAGTGGTCTGACCCTCTTCACATAATCGAGTGGGTCTTTTTGCCCCACCAACCAAAAAAGACAGCACCCATGATTTTTGAATTGGTTGCACAATTGCTAATCAAGTACTGCCACAGGTGCTTGCAGTTGAATGCTAAAGATCCTTCTAACATCATTATTCCTGTAAAACAGGAATATTTTGAATGGAGTTTTGTAAATAGCACACCATTGCAAAGCGCTTTACAAAATTATATAGGACAAATCACCTGTCATTTACCCAGTCACAGATTACTGCAATTAAGTCACACCACTGAGTTGTCCCTGAAACCATTGAGCAGTCGTGCACCCTTAAAAGGTCTTACTGTCTTTACTGATGGGTCTGGGAAAATAGGTAAAGCTATTGTGACATGGAAAGATGACGATGGATGGCATACGCTAGAGGGTCACAACACCAGGTCACCTCAGCTAATCGAATTATGTGCTGTAACCATGGCCTTCCAACACTTTCCTCATGATTCCTTGAACATTGTAACTGATTCTGCTTATGTTGCAGACATCACACAACGACTGGACCAAGCATTGCTAAAGGAAGTTGATAATGCGGCACTGTTTGAGTTGTTAAAAACTTTGTGGCATGTCATTCAAGCCAGAAATTATCCTTATTATGTGTTGCATGTTTGGAGTCATACCAATTAACCTGGTTTCATACCAGAAGGTAATGCCCGAGCTGATTTGCTAGACAGTCCTGCCTGGACAGTGTCACAGCCAGACACGCTGGCACAAGCAAGAGCATCACATGCCTTTTTTAACCAAGATGTTTGAGCCTTGAAAAAACAGTTTTCATTAACAAATACTGAGGTGTCCTGGTTTAGGGCAAATTTGGGAGCAAACGTCTGAATGGGGTTCCTCTGGAAAGCAAACCCAAACGGCCCCTCCCTCCAGCCAGTCTGGGAAAAGAACTTCCTCGGAGAAAAGTGGAAAAAACTATTTAACAAACAAAATCCCCACAAGCATAAGGAATGAATAATATGAAACAACAAAATTTCTCGCCCCTCCAAAGAGAGATGGCAAAACTGAGAAAGTCCTTGCCGTGGGTGTAGCTCAGCTCACTCAGTCTCCCACCAGTCCCAGTCCCTCCGGAGGTCCAGGCCCGGGTGGGCTGCAGGTGCAAGCCCTCGGTCCTCCTCTGTGTTTTCAGTCCAGAGCAGATTTAAACAGTCCCAAGAAAAAGGAAAAAAAAGAACTGTCCAGGAAGCTTCTCTGCCTCAGCTAGCTAAGCTAACTAAAAGCAAAAAAACCCCTCTGTCTGGCCGCTGTCCATGCATCTGATGAACAACACTGTCCCGAGGAAAAATGTGTAGGAGTGAACACTGTTTTCTCAAAACAAACTGCGCGCTTCTTCTTTCCCTACTTCGCTCTCAGAACCAGTCTTAAAGGTACAGAACACAACATACGGCACACACAGAACAGACGATTGGGGATACAAGCATCATAAAATCACCCTAGGACACGAGGCCCTCAATATTGTTAACACCTGTGCTGATTGTCAAGGCAATGCTGCACCATTGCAGATAGGGGTGAATCCCTGTGGTCTGCAAGCTTTACGAATTTTGCAAACAGATGTCACCCATATTCCTGAATTTGGTCATCTAAGATATGTTCATGTTTCAATACACACTTTCTCATCAGCTATATGGGCCTCAGTTCATTCAGGAGAAAAGGGCCATGATATTATCACACATTGGTGACTAGCCTTTGCTGTCCTAGGCATTCCCCATACTATTAATACGGACAATGGCCCTGCTTATCTCTCACAACACGCTTGTCAATTCTTGCAATTATGGGGCGTGTAACATGTCACCGGCATTCCTCATTCCTCGACAGGCCAAGCTATTGTTGAGTGTGCCCATGGCACTTTGAAACATGTCCTTGAAAAACAAAAAGGGGGAATGGGCAGTGAAACTCTGCAAAGTAGAGTAGCTAAAGCCCTCTACACATTGAATCACCTCATAGTGTTGCCAGATTCTCAAAATCCTGTTATCTTAAACCATTTTTTGTCATTGCAGTCTTCTAGTGACGTCCAGTTGCCCAAGCCCAGGGTATTGGTATGGGATCTCATTACCAACAAGTGGGAAGACCCTTGGGACCTTGTCACTTGGGGGTATAGATATGCTTGTGTTCCTGCAGATGCTGATGTGCAATGGGTGCCTGCCCGATGTGTGCATCCTGCATTATGTCTTACTCTAGGTCACAACCAGCAACGCCCCCCTGATGACCCTGCAGCTGATGCTGTGGAACAGTAACAATGTTTGAATATCATTGCTCTATACATTGAATTATTTTAATTCATACCCATTTACATAGATAACTATTTTAGTTCTAACTGTGTGGATGATATAAGTTTCTGTAATTTCATAGAATAGGTTATTGCTATTTTTTTATCCAGTTTAGTAACAAGAAAGGCCTTTGTTGATTTGGATGTTTGTTTTGTGATGAAAGGACTGAATGAAATTTCCTTAATTTTGAGTGCTTTAGTTATAAATTTAAATCATGTGTAATGTACTGCCTTGCAATATCATGCTGTTATTGATTCTTTTTTGATTGCTCATGGATAAGGCTGTAAAAAGAGAGTGATGGAAGATTTTGAGTAGATCATTGGCTGGAAGAGTTAGGTTTCTCAGGTTAGGCAAAGAACCTCTCAGTCTAGGCTTGTTATTTTGTGTCATCATAATTGTTTTGCTCATTGTGCCGTGTTTGTTGTCCTGTTTGCAAAGGGCCCTGCAGAGGACAACAAAGACGGCTTTTGAAGTCATAAAACAAAAAAGGGGAAACTGTGGTGGTATGGTGGTTTTGCATTAATTGACATTTGGTGAGGAAGGAAGGAGCCATCCATGGAAATTATTTTTCTAAGAGAAGCTGCTAAGAGCTTCCTCCGTGCCTGGCAAAAACCAATTGCTGGCTGACTTTGAGAATAGGCATGTTAATAAGCCAATTAAAGAGCTGAACATGCCTCTGTGAAGCTCACATTTTAAGCTAAACAAGCCCAGGAAAGCTATCTTACTTTCACATCTTGAACAGGTAACTGGGTGCTGGAGGGGCCTGCCCTGCTCTGCCCTGTGGCCCATGGGCCGGGCAGGGCAAGACCGGGCCCTGCCTCTTCTGCAGTGCTGGCTGGGTCAGCCCCCCCCCCCCNCCCCCAGTGCAGCCAGACCAGCCTATGGCTTGGCTGAAATTCTGCCACTGTTGAGTTTCACCAGAAACCGCCAGGGAGGGGGAGGGGAATCCATCAGCCCACAGCTGAAATTTAATGAAGCAGGGGCTGGAGACCAGCCATGCAGCCAGAGCGGCCGCTGCCATTCTGGCTCAGCCCCCTGAGATCCTGGCACAGCCCCCAGCAAGGCCCTGAAATCCATCACTGTGACTGTTTTAGCCACCACCTGGCAGAAACCATCATGACCATCTGCAGGCCCTGGACGAGATATTAACTCTTTCACTGCACAGATGGAACTTGAAAAACATTGATCCTCTCTTGAGTGAAAGAAAAGGACAGAGTGAAGACACCAAGGTCAGTAAAGAAGGAGTCAAGTCCCAGATGGGAGGAGAATGAGGAGATGCCTTAGTCTTAGGCTGAAATTCTTTTGTAAGGCCATGGTAATGGCCTGTGATACATTAGAATATCCCTTTAATTCATGAAAAAGCATGGGGGGATGGAGTGTTCAAATTGTAGACATGAGCAAAGGCATTAGTGCTGAAGCAAGTAAATGTTGAAGTAGCTGTGATCTTATAAGAAGCTTGAGCAGAGAGAGATGAGAGTGATGAAGACCCTTTTCCTCCAGGGAAAGAAGACCTCTATTCCCAGAGATGAAGATGATCTCAGAGATGGATGTAGAGAACCTTTGCTTTTGAACAGCTCATCCTTAAAATAGTACCCCATAAGTTGACATGGCCCATGAAAGCAGCTGTGGGAAGGCTACATGAGATGAGAGGGACATCACGAATGCAGATTTCCAGGCAGCTGCTATTCGTGGAAATTGAAGCCACGAGAGAACTGTTTCTTGTGGAGAAGTCTGCATGACATGGCAAGAGAAACTCCTTGCCCTAAGTGAACTGATGAAAGACTATTTTAGAGGTAGTAAACTGACTGAAAATACCAGGTTTTGTCTCTGTACATTGTCAGTGGGAAAGAGGAGTTGGAGGGGAGGAGAAGTGTTCTGAAGGTTTTATTCTGATTCTTTTTTTTTTCTTTCCTTTTAGTTCTGTTAATAAAGTTTTCTTTATACCCTTTAAAGTTTGAGCCTGCTTTGTTCTTCTCCTGTTAATTATTATCTTGCAACAGAAAATGACTAAGTAATTTTACTGGGTGCCCTGACATTTGGCCAGTGCTCAACCCACCATATTATTTGGTGCATTGGCCAGGAAATCTCAAATTGGTGAACCAAAACCACTACAGGTGGCTAAACAGTAGGCCTGCGAAGGCCTCACAGGCTGAATTCTGACTTGATCCGCTATAAGCTATGAGAATGCTACTAGCTCTTCATGAGAACAGTCCTACAATGGTGAAAAACAGCTTGTTTTCCCTGAGAAGGAATTCTACAGATTAAGACTGTTTCTTGCACCTGTTTCAACAATCACAACCATCTTAGTAAAAGAATGGAAACAATATCTCACAAACAACTCTTTCTTGCATGTAGACACCTTTTTCTAGACTGACCAATTATTACGGGGTGACAGTTTCTTACTGACCAATGGGGATAGACATGGGATGGTTTGTAAAACTCTATATAAAGAGATGTGTGAAATAAACCAGTAGCTTTTCCGCTCCTTGAAAAGAGTGTCTTGTGTCTCTGAAATGAGGTCAACAGGGACAAGTGGGCACAATGGGAGTATCACAGTCAGTAAAAATTCTACTACATTATTGTCTGCATTGCCTCAACAAGGGGGTGGGGGGATCTAAAATGTAACAAAACTCAAGTAGTTCCAACCTCCTCAGCATATTGTTTCAGTCAGGGTCCTGCATTTGGACCAAATACCTTTCCAACTTTACAAAGAAAAATATGGAGTACAAGCCTGATGTATTTCGAGCCATCAATCTTCTCCAGGCTTTCACACCATTGCATTTGCCACCCAGACAATTTCTCTAGAGGAGTCTTCTGCCTACCAGGAGCTTGCATTCATGGCATCACTTAGAGGCTGCCAAGGCTGATGAAACCTACATATATGTTCCTACTCTTTCTGTAGGGTCTAATGAGGCAACTTGATAGTGTCAAGTGGTTGACTCGTAGTCACAGTTTCTGCTGTGTTTGTGAAGTTTGGGCTGTTTATCAGCCCAGCCTCCAGCCAAATCAGTTTGTCAGCTTTGGTGCTGGCTTCTTGCCTATAGCCTCACACAGTAGGATTGCCTTTGGATAATCCTACTTGTTGAGCACCTTCCAGGACTAAAGTTCAGTTAGTTCAAACAGGAGAAGCGCATCTGTGACACCAGTGTTATAAATATGGTGAGCCGAATCAGAATCAAAAAATCAAAAATTTATTTTGCTATTATTAAGAAAAAAATAAAAAACCAGAAACAAACAATAAACAAACAAATAGCCAAATTGCAATGGAATAAGTACAAAGCCAAGCCACAACACAGTAGGAATTCGATCGAAATCGGAAACGGACACAAGACTGGCCCGTGCCAGTCTCCCTGTCATCCACTTCCCTGACCTGTTCTCGGAGTCTTAGTTTTATACCCTTTTTTCTCCTGCAGGCCAGGTTTTTCCTTTGAGACAATGGGATTATAATATACATGAGTCTTTCTTTAGAGTTTTTAATTTTTCCTGAATCGAGTTTGAATGGGGTCCAGAGATTAGCAGGGGAACAGTTTTCAGTTGCAGAGTGGGCTTTCTCTGCCAGACAGTCCGATGTGTAGTGTGGAGCCTGAAACTCATGAAGCTCGGCGGGGGTGGCGGCTGGGCTGCTTGCTGATGATGGTTTGGCTTTGTCATGGATCTTACAACTCGGTTTACTTGATGGTTCTGTTTGTGACTCCAAACTGATGGTTCTATTTTTCCACTTTTGCTGGTCTCCACACCTGGTCTCATTGTGATTCGGCCTTTTCATTTGCAGATGCAGCTGGCATTCCTGAGCCCCCATCCCTCCGTGCTTCTGTCAGTACTTTTCCATTACCTGCAATCTTTTAATTTCTCATGCCCAGATTAATATACAGAGCATATATACAACACCAGGTTTTTCCTAGCATGGACCCCTGAGTTCGGAGGGCGGTAGTCAAAGGCATGGAAGCTCAGGGTGTGTTCTCAGTCCTGCTGCTGAGAGGAATGCGCAGGAGGAGGAAGGCACTGTCCTGGGGTGACTTTACAATGCTGAATTGTATCCCTATTCATCTGTTTAGTGTAGAAATAAGTTCTGCACCTTTAAAACTAGATCCAAGAGTGAAGGGAGGGGGAAGTGGTGGGGTGCAGTTTATGTGTGCAGAAGCTTCATTTTCACTCCCCTGAAATTCCTTTTCTCTTGGTGCGTGTTGTCTCCAGCATGGTCAGGGAGTGTGAGAGAACTTTGCTTTTAGTTAGGTTTTTTTTTTAGCTAGCTGAGGCAGAGAGGCTCCCCAGACTCTGGCTTTTCTTCTTCTTGGAACTGATCAGCCCTGCTCTGGACTGAAAACCCAGAAGAACACCAGGAGCTCTAAGGAGATTTACCTCCCAAACCGGTTTGGTGAGGGGCAGCTTGAATTTGCTTTCTAGAGGAGACCACTTCAAAAGTTTCCTCCCAAAATTTATCCTAAACCAGGACAAGGACTCAGGGCCCCCTCACTCAGGAACAATTGGTTGAATATTGTAATAATTTGTGGCTGAATGTTGAAGGATAGGATTTTTCCTTTTTTTTTCTTTCTTTCTTTTAGCTCAGGGAATTTACTCCCATTTGTTGCCTAAGAGATAGGAACAATGGATACTTAAGAGAGACAAAAGATGTAGCCAAGATGTAGCCAAGGAGGAGGGGGAAAGGTACCGTTTGCTACCTTCTCTGAGGTGGAGGATTTTCTCATGGGAAAGGCAGAGATACCACGAGATTTTGGCTGGGAGGTGATGGGCTGCAAACCCAATTCGTGATGTTATAAATATGGTGAGCCGAATCAGAATTAAAAAAATCCAAAATTTATTTTCTAATTACTGCAAATCGAAATACAGAAAAGAAACGAAAACACAACAGCCAAATAACCAAACCGCCACGAAGCAGCCAAAAGTCCAAGCCACAACAAAGAATAAATTCGATCGAATTTTTGGGTAGCAAATGCTAGACCGGCCCGCGCAGTGTCTCTCTGCCATTCACTCCAATGTCCTGCTTTTAGGGTCCAGTTTTTATACTTTTTATTTCCCTCCAGGCAGGGTTTTCCTTTGTTTGCGACAGGATTATAGGATTCATAGTCCTTCCTTTTTGGATTCAAACTTCTTCCTGAGTGGAATCAGAATGGTGTCTGAGGATTAACTGGAAATTTTACTGATATTGAGAGCGAAGTCTCTTCTCCAGACGGGTATGGTTATTGGAAGCCGGGGGATGGGTATTGGAAGTTGAAGCTGTCTCGGAGCTGATATCTGGGTGATTAGGTGGGGAGGCACAGCTGAAATCCTCTCTTCAAATGCAGATTGAGGCAACATTCCTCAGTCCATTGAGGTCTCCTGTGTCTTTGGCTTTTCCCTGTAACCTGTAATTCTTTAATTTCTTTAATTTCCCAAGCCCAGATCAATATACAGGGTTTACTTATAACATAGGGATGAGATGAGATGAGATGAGATGAGATGAGATGAGATGAGATGAGATGAGATGAGATGAGATGAGATGAGATGAGATGAGATGAGATGAGATGAGATGAGATGAGATGAGATGAGATGAGATGAGGAAAGCTAAGGCACAGCTGGAGCTGAATTTGGCAAGGGATGTGAAGAATCATAAGATGGGCTTCCAGAGGTGTCGGAGTACAGGGCATCCCTTTGGATGACCTGGGACCCGAGGAAGGAAGTTTGAACCCTGGACAGGGGGGTATGGAGCCAGTCCAGGGGGGTTGGAGACCTTGGCACAGAGCCCAGGAAGACACTGTGTTTGATTTTAGTCCATGGGAGAGGCTTCCAACATTGAGAGAGGAATTACAAATCTCAAAGGTGTGAAAATAGTAGTTTAGCACAGCACAGGGTGAAAAAATTTGTAGTTTAGGGGTTCTTAGAATAGAGGTAAATGGGGGACAAGATGGAGGATTTAGGGTGTTGCCCTAAGTTCCTCTCCTTCTTCCTCGTCCTCCATCTTGTGATGTGGTGATGACACAAAGTAGTTTGAGGGGATTGGGTCAAGGTAGAAATGACCCTTCTAGTATAGGTACTGCACATTGGCACAAAATTGTAAATTGTGGACACGTAACTATCTGTATAAGAGTAAAGCAACGCCCCATTGGCAGGGAGTCGCCTCGTGCCCCAGTTGCTGTCCGGACCTCGGCTGGGTGCAGAGAAATCTCTGAGATACCAAATAATAAACAATACGAAAAACCTGAAAACAAGGCCTTGAAGACTCCGCTTTTTCTCTTGCAAGGCGGCTCAGGGCTTTTAAAGGGCCAAGGACTTTTAACAACCTGAATCTCGGGTGTGAAACCAAACCCGAGACAGAGGTGCATTGGTCAGAAAAGGAAGACTGAAGAAAGTTATTCTCATCCCTCTCACTTCCCCTGCTGATAAATAAGTCAGGATATGTAGTGACAAGCAACATGGAGAAGGCTGTTTTACTCGGCAATTTATTTCCCCCAATTTTCACTGGCAGTCACTCTTCTCACAATCTCTTGAGACTCTGAATCTCAATGCAGGCACTGGGGGTCCAAGTCCCTCCTATTGTAGGAAATGATCTGCTTTGAAACCACTTGAAGAACCTGTATGTACAAATGTCCTGCACCTGGGGAGGAACAACCCCATGATCCAGTATATGCTGGAGGCCCATCAGCTGGAAAGCAGCTTTGCTAAATAGGACAACGTTCTGTTGCCACAAAAGTGGCCAAGGATATCCTTAGCCCAATAGAGAGGAAAGCAGTGTTTATATATATTACAAGACAGTTGTGTAGACCACTCAAAGTGCTCACTGTCCCTGGGACTGCAGGGCACCACAGACCACCCTTGGGGGCATTGCCTATTGTAAAATACAAAGTTCACATTTTAGAATTTTTAAAAGTTTAATAAGGGATAATAAGGGACAAATATTCAACACTGGGGTGTTTTTGGTGATTGGCCAAAAAACACCATTGTAAAACAATGTTCTCTGTATACTGTTACAATACAGGGGTACATGCATATTCATGAGTTTTATACATTATTCAAACATTCTTGTGCATTTAGATGTTCTGGGGAATTTCTTGCTTGGTTTTGACCTCTGGCTTGTCTGCATGCTATCCTGTTGATTAGATCTATATGTTTTATTTTTTCTCACGGTCCCATCCTGTTGTTTTTACAATCCCTGATAACGAAGAGTCAATAAATTCTTTTCTCAGTGCTCTGGTTTTTGTCACCATTATCTTATCTTTTAGACAGGCCAGTCCACAAATGTGAGAAACAACATAATTATATTATATCGTAGGCCTTAGCAAAATATTAAAATAGAAACTTAGTAATGTTAGAATGCCTTTATTCAGGTAACCAACTCAGAAAATGGTGTAAAATATTTATCATGCTACTATTTATATAAGCTACATGGTACATACAAAAACTGATAGATTATATTATACCAACAAGTAGCTAAAAGGAATTATAAATGGTACCATATCAAAATACTTGTGATTAATAACCACATGCAAAAGCTAATACATAAATGCAAAAGCCAATATTTTATTGCCATTTATAACACCTATTTTTCTAAAAGACAGCTAAGCATACATCTGATTTTGAGTCCTCAAGCCAGTACTGCCAAACGCAAGCTTTGTCTTGTATTTTCTTCCAGGAGTTGTGCAGCATAGAAATGTCTGCAATGGAAGTGGGGCTTTCAGCAAACAATGTAGAGCAACTTCTGTTGGTTCTATGAAACGTGCTGAAAAGTTAGGGCTAGGCCTGTCCTACCCTGGCCAAAGCAGTCATTTGACTGGAAGGAGCAGCACCAAAAAGGCACAGGCACCTTTGGGGTGGACTTGATATGGTAACAAATTACAAGAAATAGTACTTGTAGCTACTACAGCCTCTTCTGCGACCTCGTAGCCCGCCCTTAGGGTCGCGGCACTACATGGAGAGATCCCTCCGCGGACTGACCAAGGTCGGATCCCTCCGCGCCCCGAGGGCACGCAAACTCTCTGAGTCACGGTAAGCACCAGCTCGACGAGGGCGGACCGGCCAAGGGGGCGGGGACAAGCGAAAACGACAGACGAGGCAGCGAATCGAAAAGCAGGATCGGCCGGCGGCGATCTGTCGGCCCAATGGGAGCCGCGGAGGGCCTGTCCGAGTGGAGGAAGTGCGGGGACGGTACTGGGCGTTGTCTTTGCCTGACGAGAGTATTGGAGTGCTGGGTTGTCCGGTCTGGTGGCACCATTATTGTCTTCCTAAAGATCGTCAGCAAAGCATTTCCCCGGTACCATCAGCGACGAGGAGGTAGCCGCGGCTTTGCTCTGTTCGCGATTCTTCCCTTCCCTCTCTCTGAGCCGAAGACCCGGTGCGCGGTGCCCGGGAGTGCGGCAGGGTGGGTGGCGGCGCTGCTGCTGCGGGTGGGTGCAGGGACGCGGGACGGACGGGGCCTCTCTGGGTTGTGGCGCTCTCTACTGCACCATCCCCATAGCTTGTTCGGTACCGCACCCCCACGCCTCCGGCTGCCGCGGCGCGTACTGGGTTGCTGATATTGTCCTGGCTCGCCTCGTATCCCACCCCACAGTGTCGTGTGCGCGCGTACAGAAGGGCCTCCGACGGTAGCGCACTTGGTGTCAGGCGCAGATATTTTCCGCATGATGTCTCTTTGGCACTGCGAGTCGTGCAAAGTTTGCTACCTCGTATAGAATGATAGTTTTGAAAGTTTATTTTAGCATACTCAATCAATCTCCTTGGGGATTCTGTGTGTGTGTGTGAACAGTGAATGTCTGAGTAATGACCGTAATGAGTTGGGTTTGCATAGGAAAAATGCAGGTCTCGATGTGTCTCGTAATAGCATCAAAAGGGTTTCACAGCTCTGCTGTCCTGGGCTTTGGTTCTGAACCCCAAACTGGACTAGGCAAGGAATAACAGGTTTTTCTGTTTTTTCTTTTTAAAAAAACAATTGAAAAACGGGTCATCCTGCAGGCTTCAAAAGCTTCCCAGATCTTATTTCTGTGGGGAAGTGGGACTGTGATAACAGCATGCTTGCAAAGTTCACGGGTGCTAGTGCTAGGAACAAGAGTGAGCTGCTTAGACTGGGGGGGGAAACAATGCAGCCGTTGCCTACACGATGTTAACTTTGTTAGTATCTCATATAATTTAGTTATTAAAATGCTGATGGTTAAAAGGGATGCCTTCTGCTTTTGAAGGTAGGGTTTGCATGTAATATAGAAGACAGACTCGTCCTATGGACTTGCATGCTTCCTGTCATTATGCATTTGTTCAATACTTGAGCTCCCTGTCCTGTGGGAAATAAATGGCCGCTGCTCTTCCACTTCACTAAACTCTTTGCTGATTCAGTTAAGTCATTTGTCTACTGCCTCTGCGCAGACTACATCCAATAGAAGAATTGCTTAGGATTAAAACATAATGGTGGTTGCTAATAAAAAGCAGTGGCTCATCTCTTGCCTCCATCATCTTGCATGCTGAATCCCA
The DNA here is from genome assembly GCA_008694505.1 of Cyanoderma ruficeps. Lineage (NCBI taxonomy): Eukaryota > Metazoa > Chordata > Aves > Passeriformes > Timaliidae > Cyanoderma > Cyanoderma ruficeps. Next base: position 104,991 of record VZDJ01001309.1, on the reverse strand, counting down.
TTTCTGGAACGGGCTCTGTAAATATATTGTATTTTGGGTATAGAAATCATTACTATCACGCAAGAAAAATCAGTGTTCTGGCTTGTGCTTGAGGTTTCTGGTAATCTGCTTCTGTAGGAGTTCAGTGGGGCAGGTTGATTTGCTTAAGCTGTTACCTTTCTCTGAAACTGGTTATGTTTTAACTGTTTACTCTTCCTACAGTGACTCATGTTTCATGATCTTTCACCCCAAGCTGGGATGCTTTTCCTAGTCATGCCTAAGGAGCCAGTTATCAGGTTGTCTGAAGCAGGAGACTCTGGTGAATCTGTAAGTATGGTGGAAGCTTTCTGTATGCTAAACTGTACCTCTAGTTAGTTCCTCCTAGACTTTCTCATCTCCCCTTTCCCTCTTGATAGGACACAGTAGTCTACTTTTGGTTTTGTGGCGCTATAATCTTTTGCCTCTAGCTTGTAATGGAGTTGAGCTTTTTTACTAAAAGCAGTAATATAAAGCAGCGCTCATCCCTGGGTATGTATTTCTGGTGCAAAATGCAGTGGTTTTTTGGAGTGCAGTCTGGTGCCTATTGTCATGGTTTAGAGTCAGAGTAGTAGTACTCCTGACATGGGGAAGAGGGCTCAGGGTTTTTGGCAGGTCAGGGGCAAGGAAGGACAAAGCTGGTTGACAGGTGCTGGATGCTTTGCTTTTAGCTATGAAAGTCAAGTTCAAAGACTTTGTAAACCCATGCAAAAGGCAGCCTAAAGTTTATTTTCCACCAGAATTGCTTATGTTGCCTGAAGACACAATGGGGGCTTTAACTGGGAGAGTGTCAGGGTCTGTGACTGTTTTGTAGTCCTTTGCTGTCTATCTTGAGAAAAATTGCCTGGCTCTCTTTTGCCCCTATGGCATGCATAATTGGTCTTTGTAGCTTTGCTTGAAAAGCGTCAGTTGCAGGCAGTTGGATGGACATTAATTTTTAGCGCAATGGCTGAATTGCTAGGAATTTGCTAGCTGCTCTCTCTGAGTGGTTCTCTGCTCACCCCTTCCTGTCCTCTCCCCTATTTGTGTGTTCCTTTTTTCTTTCTATTTTACTTATTTATGAGTTTGTACTTCCTTCTCCAGCTTCTTGGGCATGTAATGATTGTTGGCAAGATGTGTGTTGCTCACCTGGGCCTGACCAATGGATTCCAGATGGTTGTGGATGAAGGGCCCGAGGGTGGGCAGTCTGTCTGTCGCATACATCTACCCGTTCTGGGTGGCCATCAGTTGGGCTGGCCACCTGGCTAAGATTTTGGCACCACAAGAGTTGCTGCACGTGTACAAATTGCCACTGAATGGATTTCGTCTCTTGGCCATCAATCTAGCCGCTGTCGATGTTTAATTCTTTGTGCCATGTGTCTGTGGAAGGTAATAAAAGCTTTGAGCAGCAGTTGCACAATAAAGATTTGTCATGGGGATATCATCTCCGTCTTGCGCGTCTTACTGAGGGGAAGTAGTTCTGCAAGTTCAAAACTGTTGTCTCCCTGGAATGCAAGCATGTGGAATGTTTCAGCCTGTTAACAGCATTCCATTGGTAGTGATTTGCCTGTTCATTTGAAGCGTGTTGCTGGGAGCATGCTTAGCAGTCTCCTGCGTCTAGTAGGATGCAGTCTTAGCTCTTTGGCCGTTTTGGCAGTATGTTTTACCTTTCATCCTGTGTTGCCAAAAATTTCCTTCAAACAGGAGAGAGCCAAGGGTTATGAAACTGTTTCATTGGAGAATCATAGGATCCTAGAGCAGCCCAGGTTTGAAGGGACCTCAAAAGATCATCTGGTTCAGCCTTTTGTTGAAAAGGGATCATAGATGAGATTATCTAGCACTCTTTCTAATAGTATTTTGAAAACCTTCAGTGATGGGGACTGATGCAACCTCTGCCCATTGTTCCTTGTCTTCTCCATGTGGCTCCATGTGAAGAGAGAGTCTCCATCCTCTGTAGCTTCTCTTTAAGTACTGGAATACTGTGATGCGGTTCTCCCTGAGCCTAGGCAAGTTCCTAACATTTTGCAACTAATTCCTTTGTCTTTTCTAGTCTTCACGCAGCCTCTTGCTGCTTTCAGATGTTCCTCCACAGCTTTCCAATTCTGCCAGTTCTCCCAAGCACAGTTATCTGACAACATAGGACTTGGACTTATTCCCTGCTTCTGTAAGTAGTCAGTGCTATTGCTTGCCGTCCTGCCGACTAAACCAATTTGTTGAGAATGAATGTTTTAGGTCACTTAAAGAATCGCAAAGATATTGGGAAAAGCAGGTTTAAAATAAAAGTGAAAGCGCAGCAAAGTTCGTTGGCAAGGTTTATTCTACTACTTACCATATGGTTAAAGCACTCAGAGAAAAAGCAAACTAAAATCTAAAATCAATCAATCTAAAGCTAAACTCAACTCAAAAATTGTCTATGTTGAGGCTTGGTGGGGGGGGATGGAAGGATATGAATAAAAAGAAATAAGGAAGATCCTTTAGTTCAGTCTTCTCCATGTTGCTCCTCGTGAAGAAGAGTCTCTGTCCTTGTAGCTGCCTTTAGAGAGCCAGAATACTGTCATGATGTTTCTCCTGAGCCATCTCTTTTCTAAGGGAGGAAAGGCCCAACTCCTTCAGCCTTTCCTCACATTCTCCAGATTTTTGATCATCTTCCCTGCCCTCCTTGGGACCTTCTCCTGTCTGTCTGCATCTTTTTGTTGAATTCTGGGGACCAGAACTGGACACAGCACTCCAGGTTCTGCCTGCAGGCATGGCCTCTGTGAGAAGAGGCCAGGGTCTGCCCAATGCTGGACACAGCTAGTTTCTGCCAGCTAGGCACCAGACTCCTCGAGGGCCAAAGCTGAGCAACTCAGCAAAGCTGGTGGCACCCCTGTGTAAGCATATTTAAGAAACAGCAAAATGCTGGATCTGGCAGGTGGCTATGTCCTTAAGTAACTTTTTCTCCCTATTTTCTCCCCCTGTCCTGTTAGGAGGGGCAGTGAGAAAACAGCTGGTTGCACCCCTGGCAGCTAGCCAAGATCTGGCATCAGAAAGCCTAAAAGGCAGGTTTGTCCATGTAGAAGGGGGGGTTGGTTTAGAGACTGATAGTAATCAGGGTAGGAACAGGTTTTTGAAGTAGCAAATTCCATCAATATCTGGGGATCCAGTCACTTTGAGAGGGGGAAATTTCAATGGAAAAAACCTTCTTTCTGAGCAATAAGAGGTTTTTGTAAGAAGAAGGATCTGGTCTCCATTTTTTTTCACTTGGTAATACAAGTGGCAAAGATCTGGAACTCCTGCATTGAAAAGGATAGCACTGAGCAGAGCCCATTGGGTGCTCTGTGTGTTTGTGTTGGATGCCCAGGACCAGCTATAAAGAGGTCATGGAGGAAATGTGAGGTTGGTCTGGCTAAATTTGATTAAGATAAGATCTTACAGAATGCAACGCCTTGAGGATGTGAAGGGTAAAAGGATAAGTCAGGCTGGCAGTGTTGTTGCTGACCCTTTTGTTTGGAAGGATTGGGACCAAATGTTGATTTGAGTGAAGGGCAGGTACCAATCTGTCTTCTATAACTGCAATTTCAGCAGCAAAGAACACCCAAAGCTGAGAATCAGGCCCCAATAATGCTTTATCGTGTGTGGCTGACATGAAGTTCATTTCCCCACAGCAGCTCTCAGTGCTGTGCTTTGCATCAGTAGCTAGAAAGGTGTTGATAACACACCAGTGTTTTGGCTACTGCTGAGCAGTGTTGGCACAGCATCAGCGCTGTCTCTCCAACTATTCCACCCCATTATCAGTAGGCTGGGGCTGGCAACATCTTGGGTGGAGATGCAACCAGGACAGCTGACCCAAATTGGCCTGAGGGATTTTTTGTACTGTATGACATCAGCTGAGATATAAAAGCTAAGTAAAGGAGGAGGAAGGGGAGGAATTTGTTATTTACAATGTTTGCCTTCTGTAGCATCTGCTACGCTTGCTGAAGGAAGCCCTGCTTCCCAGCAAGTGGCCAAACAGTGCTTGCTGATGGGAACTAGACAATAATTTTTTTTTCTATGTCTGCTTGTTTCCACACAAACTTTTTCTTTTGCTCTAGTAAACTGCCTTATGTCAACCTGTGAGTTGTTTTCCATCTTTTTTTCTCTCTCCTGTCCAGCTGAGAAGGGGGAGTGATAAAGTTGCTCAGTGGGTACCTGGCATCCAGCCAAGGTCAAACCTCAACCCATCACAGATGTTTTTGATGCAATCCAGGTATTGCAGGAGAGGAGTCAGAGATAACTTTGACAGATCTGATCAAGTAGCTGGTTTATTGAATTCCAGTCCTACTTGTTGAGCATTCACCTGGACCAAATTTCATAGAGTTCAAACCGGAGAAGCACTCCTGTGACACCAGCTTTCCCCTAGCAATGTCCCCAGAGCTCTGAAGGTGATACTCAAGGGCATGGAGGCCCAGGGGGTGTTCTCCTCAGTTCTGCCACTGAGAGGAAAGGCAAGAGGAGGGCACTGATAATGTGTGTCAATAATTGGCTTCAGAGCTGGTGCTGGCAACAGGGTTTTGGGTTCTATGAGCATGGGACCCTGTTTGTGGATCAGCATCTGCTTGGGAGAGGGGGCTTCTCCTCACTAAACAAGGCAAAGGTATTTTTGCCAGAAGGAAATATGACCTCATTTAGGAGGGCTTTAAGAACGAGGGCAGAGAGAGGGAGAGAGTAATCAGCTGCCCTGTGAGGGAGTGACAGACCAGGTCAATGAGCAAAGGGTGGGGAAGAGAGCTCTAGTACCTTGAAGTCCCCCTTAGCACCCAAAGGCAGCAGTCAATGTCATAGCTGCAAGCATACCCAGCAGGAAGATTTCCTTAGGCAAGTAACTGTGTTAAGAGGAGCTTGACAGGCAACATGGTGTAAGCCCCCAAAAAATGTCGACAAGACTCTTAAAAGGGCTTATGGTTTTTCATGGACTCTGAGTTAGATGCACGGCAGAAATAGCAACAAAATATTCTGAAGAGGTCAAAACAACAAAAATCTTTACTGGCAACTTCAGACAATCAGAGAATTTTGGAAAAAGTTTAAAGCAACATTCAACCAACATAAAACATTTCACAAAGCATTAACTTAGCCCTTTTAACTTAGCAAACTCCAAGCCCATCTGATTTTAAGTTACTCAAAAGTCCGAGAACAGGGAATTAGAAGAAGAGAAAGAGAAAAAATACAGAAAATAACAAATATAGCTACCACTCTTGGTTCCAGTGGTGTCGCTGGTTAGTTGGAAACATACCACGTAAACCATGCCACTGCTTGAAACACTATCTTAAGCCTTGAGAGGCACATTTTTTTGCGACATTGTACTCCAGAAAGAATGGAATCAGATATTGGGAATAATTTTCTAAATAACTTTATAAACTCTTGGGCAAAGAAAGATGCCATGAGTGGATATATCACATTCCCTATCACCCACAAGCCTCTGGGAAGATTGAGAGGTTTAATGGACTGCTGAAGACTATGTTAAGAGCATTAGGCAATGGGACATGGAAGCATTAGGATGCAAATCTAGCAGAAGGTACTTTTCTGGTTAACACTAGAGGATCTGCTAAGCACCCTGGTCCTGCCCAAACAAAACCCATACATAGTGTGGGAGGAGATAAGGTCCCAGTAAGGGAAGTGTCTAGGGAAGTTGTGGATTTCTCCTCCCACTGGAAAGGCAAAACCATTCATTGGATTGTCTTTGCCCTAGGACCCAGGCATACTTGGTGGGTAATGCAGAAGGATGGGGAAACCTGGTGTATGCCTCAAGGAGATTTAACCATGGGGGAAAAGTAATCTGTGGTCTAAGTTGTATGTTGCAGGAGTTACATGAACTGATGAAGAATAAATTTTGCAAGGAGCAAGGAGAGTGTGATGATGACCTGAACAGGGCCAGTGTCAATGCCCAATGATCAGGTATACTGCTTATCCTGTCCTGACCAGCCATTTAGATGGAATGGAGCCAAAGTCATGGATCTGGAGGGGTGAAGGATGCCCATGAAGTTGGAAAATAATATCTATTTGTGAATGGACAGGTGGATAGTAGTTAACGAAAATGTGTTGTGTATAGAGATGGTTTAAGGATGTAGTTTAAGTTGTACGTGTGGGTAAGAAGGGATTGCTGTAATGAGAAATAAATACAATGGAACAGTTGGAAGATATATAAATTATGTGGGATCTGACCATGATGCAAATGGTATGGAATAAGGGGTGGAGATAGTATTGGATCTGACTCAGCTGGATTTCATTTTCTCATCGCACCCTCACAGTGCTGTGCTTTGCATTGGTAGCTGGATGAGTGTTGATAACACACCAGTGGTTTTGGCTACTGCTGAGCAGTGCTGTCTCTTTAACGCTCCCTTCCCCCATTGGGGGTTGGAGTGGGCAAGATCCTGGAAAGGGGACACAACTAGGCCAGCTGACCTATAGTAACCAAAGGGATATTCCATACCAGTCTTAAGCTGTGCCAAGGGAAATATAGGCTAGATATCAGGAAAAAGTTTTTTACAGAAAGGGTAATAAAGTATTGGAATGGTCTACCTGGGGAGGTGGTGGGTTCACCATCCCTGGATGTGTTATAAAAAGACTGGATGTGGCACTTGGTGCCATGGTTTAGTTGAGGTTAGGGTTGGGTTGGACTTGATGATCCTGGAGGTCTCTTCCAACCTAATGATTCTGATATGGTCAGCTCAGATATAAAAGCTAACCGAAGGAGGAAGAATGGTAGGCATTTGTTATTCTACAATTTTGCCTCTCCATATCAACCACTAGGTGTGCTGAAGCCTTGCTTCCTGGGAAGTGGCTGAACATTGCTCACCAATGGGAAGTAGAGATTAATTTTTTTTTTCTGTTTGCTTATGCACACAAAAACTTTTGTGCTTTTTTTCTTGCTTTAGTAAACTGCCTTATCTCAACCTACTAGTTCTTTTCCATCTTATTTTTCTCTCCCATCTTGCTGGGGAGTGATAGAATGGCTTGGTGGGTACCTGGTATCTAGCCAAGGTCAAACCACTATGTGCACTCCTTGTCAAAAAATATGAGCTTTAAGGATAGGCCAGTTTTCAATAGTTAGCCTTCCTTTCCTTTTGGAGTCCATAACCTTAGAGGTTCAGGTATCATCATAACCCAAAAAAATATACATGTCCCAGACAACCACACTTATTATTCCCATCATTCAGGTTTCAGAGGCATTCTCGAGGCACATACCCAGGGACAAAGGAAAAAGTCAGTGGGCATCATGGGATGATTATATTCAGTAAAAATTCTACTACATGATAGTCTTCATTGCCTCAGGGGTGGAGGTCAAAGATATGCCAAAACTCAAGTTATTCCAAACTCCTTAGCATATTGTTTCACTCGGGGTCCTGGGTTCAGACCAAATGCCTTTCCTACTTTACCAAACCATTCACTGGTTCTCAAATCTGAAATCAATCTTCTCTTTTGTGAGCTTACCAACTTATGCCTTATTCATTCACAGCTTGAGAGAACTTTCCAGCTGCCACTTCAACTCCTCTGTCAACCCATTTTCTCCCTCCTTCCAGGGGCCACCAACAGTTTGACATCCCCTTCTTCTGTATAATTGGGCTTTACAGCTTGCTTACCTCTACTACGTGTGCTTCCCTTGATATAGTAATTTTATACTTTTCTCTGAGGAAGGAAGAGGTACACAAATTTGATTCCATAGTCATATGAAATCCTATGTGAGCTCCCAAAACTAAATTGAGGGAGAAATCTTTTCCACACACTGTAGTAACCTGAGAGAAAATACAAACAAGTAAAACATTGCTTGGACTAACTTATATAAAACAGGTACAAATATAAATATCTCAAAACTATCACGACAAAAACATAAAAAATTGATGCAGGAAAGAACAGCAACTCTTCAGTCCTGTTGTCATTTCACTCTCTCATGGAACACCTCTTCTCTTGGAATATCTGCAAGAGGAGAGAAAAAGGAAAACTCAGTCCTGCTCAGACCAGTCTTAAAAGGAAAGAACTGTCCATCTGCTGGTATTTTGTGTTTTCTGCCAGAGGCATCTGTGGCCTTTAATTCCAGAATGACTTCAGCAATTCAGTTCCTTGCCTCTAGTGGCAGACAAAGCTCTATATTCACTACCACCAGAAGGTGGGAGTGTAGGAGCATTTTGCAAACCTTCATTGCCAATCCAGGGAAACTGAATTTCCATTTATTTCCAGGGAGCCTTTTAGGATATATGAATTCACCACCCTCCCCCAGCTCACTTTTTGGGGGAAGAGCTGAGAATTTGTTTTCTTGGTCTTGATCCTTAAATTTTGCAATAAACAACAACACGGCAGAAGGCCGACAGGACACCAGCTGTTTCTCATGCATTTGTTGGAAGCCAGACGCCTCCCACACTCTCAGTGCTTTTAGCAAATTTTGGAGTGGGGAGAGGGCTGAATTCTCTCCCCTCCAACAGGTCCAAACTTTTTACACAAAAGGTTGTTCCCCAGGCAAGAGACCAAGGTTCTTTGCCATGTGCTTTCTCCTCCGAAAGCTTTGTTTCATTCCCCCTCATTAGTGAAATTTTCAAAACATTCTCTATTTTGTTTTCTTTGGGATGATTGCTACTTTTCTCTTGCTACATAACCAGTTCTGTTGCAGAGTGAGATATTACCATGGGCTCCCCCTCCTGGTAAAGAATTCCATCTTTACAAGTGTGCAGAGCTTGGGGTGGGTGAGGGGAAGAGGGGGCTGGCTTTACTGAGTTCTCCTTCAGGGAGTGGAAGAAGGTGACATCATGCTCAGGGAGTCTCACCTTCCTCTCTGCCTCCTAATTTTTTACAGGTGGGCAGAGTTTAGGGTGATGAAGGGGGGTTGGCTCTGCTACATCAAACTCCTCCCAAGGGCTGAGGGGGTCGACATCATGTGCATGGAAGTTCGCCTGCTGAAGACTGGAAAACCCTGGTTCATTCTCCACAACTCACCCATCAGTGTTAATTTGCAAATCAGAACATCTTTGGCTCTGGACAAGCTTGTTCAACTGGTTTTTCATGTTTTGGGATAACTTCACATACAATTCTGGATCCACCCTGAGTTTACCTATTGTTTCAGCCACCAAAACAATTTGCAACTCAATTAGCTCTCTGTTGCTGCTCGGCAACATATTTCTTTCTTTGTGCAGCTATGAGCCCAGCTTCCACCCATATGGTTACCAAACCATTTTCCTTAATAGAGATTTTTTCAATTTCTTTACTCAAAGATCTGATTTTCTCTGCAACTAACTGTGGATTGTGCCAGATTTCCTCAGCCCACATATCTCTCTTTAGGGCCAGACAAGCTTTGTAAGCTTTTAGCAGCTCTATCAGTGGAGGGAAGTCCAGGTCAATTTTTATCCTGATGTTGGAAAAGATACCAAGTTTAAAAATTTTTATATAACTTTATTCAGGGGTTTTGTTATCCTTTGCTACAGGGGAAAGGAATTTCAAGTTTATTTTCAGGGGACTGTTTCATCACTCAAGGTGTGATGAGCTTAACATCTCAACAGACTGGGAGTAGCACAGAAGAGACAAAAGATAATGGCCATTAACGACCAGCAACTCCGAACATCACCCCTGGCATGGTCAGAGACACCTGGTCCAGAAAAGACTGATAAGACAACCAAGGAATAAGGACCAAATGAGCATTGAAGTTGAAGAAATCTGTAACCAATAGGAAACCAAATACTAAGAACTGCATAACTTAGGACCAATGAACATTGAACCAATGGATTTCTATGGGTTTTGACTGTATAAAGTATGTGGAAAATCTAGTAAAAGTCATATGTGATGGAGAAATTTTCTCTGCACAACCTGGCCAAAGTGTGGATTAAATGATTTCTGTTGCACATTCTGGCCAGAATAAAGTAATGCATTGATTCTCTGACACTAAAAATATCATTGGAGAGTTTTTGTTTTTCCTGCAGTTTTGATCACACTGGTTTCCATGACCTTTCTGATGGAAAAGATTGTTTTCGACCAAAATTCAGTTTTCTCTGTATAAAATACCTCCTTGTCACCTCAAGAGTACCCTGCTTGCTGCACCAATAAAATGCAAGGCCCTAAAACCCACTCAATGAGACACTTAAAAGTCTTTTTTATGTACCCTGAGTTAGGGGTCATAAAAGTGGTCAAAACAACAAACACTTTACCAAGAACTTCAGAAAATCAGAGAACTTTGACAGAAGTTTAAAGCAACATCCCATCAATATAAAACATTTCACAAAGCATTAACTTAGCCCATTCAACTTAGCAAACTCCAAACCCATCCAATTTTGAGTTACTTAAAACTGCGAGAAGAGGGAATTAGAACAAGAAGAAGAAAGAGAAAGAAAATTTATAGAAAAGAACAAATTTAGCTACCACTCCTGGTTCTAGCAGTCTCAGCTGATAGAAATTCGAAGAGGAGGTAGGGTCAAGACATGTGCTTGCTTCATGTCCTTGCTTAACTATCTGCATTGAGTGTGGCTGAGCTGGAGTTCATTATCTTGTAGCACCCTTACAGTGCTGTGCTTTGCATTGGTAGCTAGAAAGGTTTTGATAACACACCAGTGTTTTGGCTACTGCTGAGCAGTATTAGCACAGCGTCAGCACTGTCTCTCTGACATTCCCCCCCCATCAAGGGTCTGGGAGTGGGTGATCCTGGGAGGGGACACAATCAGGCCAGCTGACCCAAATTAACCAAAGGGATGTTCCATACCACATGATTTCAGCTTAGATATAAAAGCTAAGTGAGGGAGGAAGACCGGGGACATTTGTTATTTTACAATGTTTTCCTTCTTGGAGCAACTACTATGCATGGTGAAGCCCTGCTTCCCAGGAAGTGTCTGAACATCACTTGCCAATAGTAAGTAGAGATTAATTTCTTTTTTTCCATTTTGCTTATGCCAGTGTAATATATGGTATAAAATAATTAGTGCTTGTGAATTAAAAATTCCAAGAATTGTGAAACCACAGTCAGCGACAAGGGAAGAAATCACTTTGCAATAGAAAAGAGGGTGGAATTGAGCACAGATGGGCTGCCTCCAGTAATGGGTCTGACTACGCC
>VZDJ01001309.1:82240-93761 GCA_008694505.1 Cyanoderma ruficeps | reverse complement strand
CCCCCCGTGATAAGCACCCAATATGCATGTCCAATGAGATAATGTGTTGTCAACGACAAGCACTCCCAAGCCTGATTCCCATAAAAAGAATCAAGCATTCATCTCTTCCCAAAAAACTTTTCGTCAAACCAGCAGCAAAAAAAGAAACTACATGAATATGCTAAAAGAACAAAAGCAACAAAAAGAATGAGAAAACCCCTGTTCAGTCAAAAAACTGTATAAAAACTAACCCTGCAAAGGCAGAATTTGTGAACAAAGGGGGATTCGAAGTGGTAGAGTCCAAATCTAAGTTCACCCAGTGTCGACCCTGGGCTCGACACTGTTTTGATTGTGGCTTTTCCAAAACTAATTTTGATATCACAATAAAATCCGCTTAATTATCAGTTTGGTTACGTCGTTTATAACACCAGTGCAAACTTACTTTTTTTTGGTTTTTTTTTTTCTTTGGTAAGGTGCCTTATCTCAACCTGTCACCAAATGGTATGAAAGAAATTTATCCAACACCAATTTGATGCGAATAAGCAGACACTTCTTTATTGGGGCACTGGGGGCATAGGGGATAGCTTCCTCCAAAACATGTCCCACTCAACAAACAAAACCCATCCCTTTTATACACTTTTTCTCCTAAATCATCATTACATAATTTCTTTTACATACTATGCATACTATGCCTGTCGCGGGGTGAAGCTGGGTGTGTCCCCCTTTAGGGACAGGCAGAGAGCAGGCAGACACAGCAGCAGTGAAGGGATCCAACTCTCTCTACTTTATTATTTACATTTCATCTGACTCCATTATTTATACATATGTACAGAGGTCAAGGGATTGGCTACAAAGGTCGCCACCTCTTAACCTGTTTGGTGGACAGCACCATCACTCAATTCTTCCCTCAGAGGAGAAGAATGCAAACATTCCAAGGATACACTTTGTTTACATCAGAAGGCTGTGAGAAAACTTCTGCACAGAGGCAGAAAGCTGAAAACATCAGGGCGACACTATGCCTCCTCTTAAATTTACCCTTTATGTTGATTGGTTTCAATAGTTATATAACTTCATCAATATCCTTATCCTAAAACAATCATTGGCTATTTCTACTGCAGTCTACTGATTGGAATCCTTGATATTAAAATCAAGATGGGAAGGAAAGTGGGTTTCCAAGTAGCATAACAGGTGAGCATGACCATCTCCATAGTTTCTTGACCAAATCATAAAAGCCCAGTAACTTCTTGGTGAGGTTTCTATGGTTACACATTCCAGACACACCACTCCTGATATTTCTACACCTTATACTTCACATTTTTTTACTTATAATCATACTTATAACCCTGTTATATGATTTATTATTTGATCAAAATATTCATAACAAACCTCCCAGTTGTTTTCCATCTTATTTACTCTCCCCTGTCCTGCTGGGAAGGGGAGTGATAGCTTGGTGGGCATCTGGCTTCCAGCTGAGTTCAGCCCATTACAGTCCTTGTTGGTGTCCTTCAACAAAGAAAATGAAAGAAGTGAGGCAAATCAAAGAGGAAACCAAAGTGTGCTGGTTTTGCACGGAAGTGATTTTTCCAAGAAAGTTATAGCAAAACCAATCAGTGACTAGGTTTGAATATTGACATCTGGTGAAGCCACCAGAAAAGTGACATGCCTCTGTGAACACACAAGTTAAAATCAGAGAAATCCCGGGAAAAGTTCTTTTTCCTTCCGGCCTAGGAAGAGGTAAGCTGGCTCGGCTCCCTCTGTGCTGCGTGGGCCGGGCTGGTCAGGCCCCTTTCCAGGAAGCCCTCCAGGCCCCGTCCCGGGCTGGAGCGGGGCTGGCAGCTACCGGGCAGGGGGAGGGGAGGAGAGAATGCCCCATCCCAACTGGATTGGGCTGAGCAGCTGCTAACATTCTGCTGCTAANAAAACTACTTTGTATGATCACCACCCCACAAGATGGAGGACCATGAAGAAGGAGAAGGATTTAGGGCAACACCCTAAATCCTCCATCTTGTCCCCCATTCACCTCTATTCTAAAATCCCTAAACTACAAAATTTCTCACTCCATGCTATACTAAATTACTACTTTCAAACTTTTGAGGTTTCTAATTCTTCTCTCAGTGCTGGAAGCTTCTCCCATGGACTGAAATCAAATTCGGTGTTTTTCTGGGCTCTGTGCCAAGGTCTCCAACCCCCCTGGACCGGCTCCACACCCCCCTGTCCAGGGTCCAAACTCCCTTTCTCAGGTCCCAGGTCATCCAAAGGGATGCCCTGGATTCCAACACCCCCCAGCATGCTCCAGCCACTGCTACCAAGACCCCTTGCCACGGGAGGGGCCCAGCTGCACGAGAGATCATGCAGATAAGACCAAGTGCTGCTCTGCAGCCATGCAGAGTGGCCCACAGCTGAACCATCTTCAGCCACTGTCCAGGCAAAAGACCATCATGACCCTCTGCAGACTTGGGAGAAATTTTAACTCTTTCCTTGCACAGATGAAACTCGCAAAACACTAATCCTCTCTCTAAATGAGAGAAAGAGCAGAGTGGAGACATGTAGAGAGACAATATGAAGACATCAAAGTCAGTGAAGGAAGAGTTGGGTCTTAAATAGAAGGAGAATGAGAAGATGCCTAGTCCTAGGCTGAAATTCTTTTGTAAAACCATGATAATGCACTATGATATACTGGAGTATCCTTTTAAATCATGGAAAATATGCATTGGGGAGATAAGAGTGTTCAGACTACAGATATCAGCAAAGGCATTTGTGGTGGACTAAGTAAATATTGAAGTAGCTGTGATTTTATGAGAAGTTTGAACATAGATGTTGCAGTGCGCATTTTGGATTTTCTAAAGTTCTGTATGTTTTATGTTTATAATGGTTTGTTCCTACACCCCCATCCCCAAACCCCCTGAATGGTCTTTCCCTGGTGATAAACCTTGTCAATCACCTTGTAAGATCTGGAAGATTCTGGGGAAAAACCCCTAGGATTTGACAAGGTACTCTGGTACCACCTTCTTTCATTGTTCTGTTAAGTTTCCCTGTTCTGGGTCACACCCTCCCTCCCCTTTGATTGGTTCTAAGTTCTCCTCTGCTCGGTGTACGCCCCCTGTACTTAAGGTGAGAACCGAGGGCCTGCGCCTGGCTTTTGCACATGGGCAGGTAACCAGGAGGAATAAAGCCTGGTGAAACTCAAGGAAGAGTCCACTCTTTCTTCCACGCCGTCAACCACGCTCCAGCCTGAGGTTCAGACCCACCAAACCTTCCTTATATAACTGTCAGAGAGCTAGCTACCCGGTGAAGCAGCTCCAGGACACAGCTATACACAGAGAGAGAGATGAGATGAAGATGAAGCTCTGTCCCCAGGAAGATCTCTGTTCTTAAAGATGATCTCAGAGAGAGATAAAGAAAACCTTTTCTTTTGAACCGTTCCTCTTTAAAATGGTACCCCATGAGTTTACATGACCCATAATGCAGCTGTGGGAAGGCTGCGTGATATGGGAGAGAATTCACAAATGCAGATTCCTGGGCAGATGCTTTTGTGAGAATTAAAAGCCACAAGAGAACTGTTCTTTCGTGTGGGAAGTTTCCATGGCAGACCAAAAGAGACTTCTCTCTCTAAATGACCTGATGAAAGGCTATTTTATAGGTGGTAAACTGACCTAGAGTTCCAAGTTTTGTCTCTATATGTTGTCCGTGATTAGGGAAAGAAGAGTTGTGGGCGAGGGGAAGTGTTTTTAAGGTTTTATTCTGATTCTTATTAATTTTTTTCCTCTCTTGTAGTTTTGTTAATAAACCTGTCTTTATACCCTCTTAAGTTTTGAGCCTGCTTTGCTTTTCTTGTAATCCTATCTCACAGCAGAAAAAGAGTAAATAATTCTAGTGGACACTCAAACCACTACACATAATTCGGGAAACAGAAATTGGCAAACCTGAAACCACTACACAAAGTTACTTGATCCCTGACTTCATCAGAACTTCAAGACTTGCAAAAAGATTACTGCCTCCAGCTAGGTGAGTGTTTTTCTGCCTGGCTGCTTTGATGCTGGGATAACAGGCTGTTGTGGTTTGAGAGGAAATGAGTTTTTTAGGAAGGTGAGGTCAAACTAATCAGTGATTAGGTTTGGATATTGGCATTTTTGGTGGCTATTGAGAGGTTGGACACGCCTCTGAGGACACAGGGGGTTAAAAGCAAGGATTTTTGGACTTTTTTTTTTTTTGGGCTCTGCTTTTAGCAGAGGAGTATACTCCTCTTCCCCCGCTCAGTGTGGTAGGCTGGGCGGGGGGAGGGGAGCCAGGTAGGCTTAAGCTTCAGTGGGGGGAAAGAGAGGGAACGGGACGGGAGTTGGGTTAGCTTTATGTAAGATAGAGGAGTAGAGAATTTTGGAGGTGTTTTTTGTTTTTTGTTTTTGGGTTTTTTTTTACAAAAATAGAGTGAAGAAAGAAGGGGAGCTATGGAGNGTTTTGGACTGTTTGAGTTTGTGGTTTTGTTGGAAAGCAGAAGCTTTTAATTTTTTTTAAAGCAGAAGAGAACTGTTTCAATGTATTTTATTTTTTATAGTTGGTGGTTATAAAAAAAAGAGAACAGTTTGAAACTAGGATGGTAAAGGAAGATAAAAAGAATTTTTTTTGATTGCTAGAAATGAAGAGGAGTGGCTTTATGAGTTGGATTTTTTTTGCATAATTTAGCTATAGATGAATTTTGACTTTTTTGAATATAAATAAGATTGTATTTTAGGTGGATGTTTGTTTGGTTTAAAACTAAGGACTTTGTGATTTGTTTTTGAGACTTTCGGTTCTTGGAGTAAATTTGGGGGGGACTGCTGGTCTCGATGAGAAAAAATGGCTGGTTTTAGTACTTGGCTAAACATCCTTAAAAGAACCCTATCTGGTTTTAGGTCCATGAACAGTGGTGAGAGCACTGAACATAAAAAAAAGGGTGTCACCCTGGTAAATTTTCCGGGTGGGGCCATGAGTGACATAGGAACATGAGAAGATAGACCTGTGTTCCCTCTGGGGCGTCTGTAGTGTGAAAAAAACTCCTCTCTCCTTAGGTGGATTGAAAATTGTTTTTTTTAAAGGATGATGATTTAGATTGAGAACCCAGGGTTGTGGAAAGTTTAAGCAAGTAGATGAAAGTAATGTTACTGGTGTCAACTGTTAAAAGCATGAAGAGATGGAATTTGGGGGGAGGAGAAGAAGTGTTTTTGAGAAGTTTTTTTTTCTCTGCCTTCAGGTAATTGAGTTTTCTTCCTGTGTCTATTGTCTGTTGTTTTATATTGTCTATTGTTATTGTTATGTAAGTTAATAAATGTTTCCCATTTCAAGTAACAGGCCTGCTCTGCTCGGTTCCTGACTGACCACATCTCACAGTAGTTTATTAAAAACTATACACTCATGAGTGCACTGGCATTTGCCCAGCGTCAACCCATAACATTAATTGGTTCCCTGACCGGGAAATCAAAATTTTTTATAAAATAAGAACTGTGAGACGAGATCAAAGAAGAACAAGAGCAAAGCATGAATTAAGTGATAAGGTAAATTTATGGATGTACTGTTGGTGATAGTTTATAAATATGTGTCCTCAAAAGCGAAGAGTGGAGTGTCGTGGTTTGAGAGGAAATGAGTTTTTCAGGAAGGTGAGGTCAAACCAATCAGTGATCAGGTTNCCCCCCCCCGGCCCGTCTCTCTTTCCCCCAGGGAGAAGGTGCCGAGCTGCGAGCAGTGTGTAGGAGTTTCGGACTGCCTGAGCCTGTGGCCTTGTTGGAAAGCAGAAGCTTTTAACTCTTTCTAAAGCAGAAGAGAACTGTTCCAATGCACCTCATTCCTCATAGCTGGTGGTTATAAAAAAAAGAGAACAGCCTGAAACCAGGATGGTAAAGGAAGATAAAAAGAATCTCTCCCGATTGCCAGAAATGGAGTGGCCTTATGAGTTGGACTTTTCTTGCATAATTTAGCCATAGACGAACCCTGACTCTCCTGAATATAAATAAGACTGTATTTTAGGTGGATGTTTGTCTGGTTCAAAACCAAGGACTTTGTGACTTGTTTCTGAGACCCTCGGCCCCTGGAGTAAATTTGGGGGGGACTGCTGGTCCCGATGAGAAAAAATGGCTGGTTCTAGTACTTGGCTAAACATCCTTAAAAGAACCCTATCTGGTTTTAGGTCCATGAACAGTGGTGAGAGCACTGAACATAAAAAAAAAAAGTGTCACCCTGGTAAATTTTCCGGGTGGGGCCATGAGTAACATAAGAACATATAAAGATAAACCTGTGTTCCCTCTGGAACGTCTGTAGTGTAAAAAAACTCCTCTCTCCTTAAGTAGATTAAAAATTGTTTTTTTTAAAAGATGATGATTTAGATTGAGAACCCAGAGTTGTGAAAAGTTTAAGCAAGTAGATGAAAGTAATGTTACTAGTGTCAACTGTTAAAAGCATGAAAAGATGGAATTTAGGAGGAGGAGAAGAAGTGTTTTTGAGAAGTTTTTTTTTCTCTGCCTTCAAGTAATTGAGTTTTCTTCCTGTGTCTATTATCTATTGTTTTATATTATCTATTGTTATTGTTATGTAAGTTAATAAATGTTTCCCATTTCAAGTAACAGGCCTGCTCTGCTCAGTTCCTAACTGACCACATCTCACAGTAGTTTATTAAAAACTATACACTCATGAGTGCACTGGCATTTGCCCAGCGTCACCCCGTAACACAGGCCCAGGAATCCTGGTCAGAAGGCAGAGATTTTGGAGCATTGCCTGGGAAGGTGACTCATGCTCAAGAAGCAGCACCATATAATGAGTTATCAGAAGATGAAAGAGGCTATGCACTATTTACTGATGGATCCTGCCTTGTGGTAGGGAGAAAGCTGCTGTATGGAGTCCCACATGACGAGTTGCTGAGGCCACTGAAGGAGAAAGTGAGTCAAGTCAACTTGCAGAAGTGAAAGCAATATAACTAGCCCTAGAGATTGCTGAAGAAGAAAAGTTGCCTATACTCTATACTCATTCTCCTGGATGATGGCTAATACCCTATGGGGGTGGCTGTGATGCCTTAAGTTTTAGCTTTCATGTTTTTCAGATTCTGTACTGCATTGGTATATAACTCTGAACTTTATATAAAGTCGTAGCAAATTCTTTTCACAGGGTAGTTAGACAAAACAATCCTTTTCCAGCCCAAGAACCAAGGACACCTTTGTAGCTTCAGGCCCAAAAAGTATAAACAACAGTGAATTGAGGAGAGCAATCTGGGAGGATGGAATTCATAACCTGAAGCTGTAGATGGACAATTAATCCAATATGTAAATGGACCAAAACTTATAAAAGTGTGAAAACTCAGGACCCGTTGTCCATCTTGAGTATAGCCATGGCAGGGCTCTTGGACTGCCTTAGGTGAATCTTTTGAAGGCCTTTTTAAATAAATACCTACTTTATTCTTTTAACTCTGTCTAGCCTCTGTTCTAGGTAGCCTCTCGAGGCACCAGTTTTTGGTGGACTCTGCCACGACAGCAAGGCATCTGGAAATCCCCTGGACCAGAGGAACACCCAGCTTCTGCCCCCACTCTCATCAGCACTCCGGGGGGCCCCAGCTGTAGTCCAGAGGGTATCAGAGCCCAAGAATCCTTGGATCTAGCACAGACGCATGTGAATAACTGAGTAAAGGTGGTATTCTGTTTGTTTTAGCACCTGTGTTAGGTGTTAAGAGATCTCTTATAGTTTTGTTTAGTGTGGAAGGATCCCAGTGGGTCCAGATGGAGCTGCTTTTATGTTCGTTTATCACTCTGTCTTGGGTTATGTAAGCAAAAAAAAAAAAAGTGTATTCTATTTCATCTGTTGAAAGCAGTTGGGGACATATTTTTCTTTATCTCTTGTAACTCCAGGGGGGAGGGGGGTGTGTGCATTCTGATAATGGGCCAGCTGTTAAAACCGGATGGGGCATTGTTCCTTATCTCTCTTCCACAACCCGTCCACCCTCCAGGGGGATATCTTTTGGTAATGGGCCATTAAGGCTCACCAACGACATTACACATTCCATCATTCCCTTGTGAGATGCTCCACCCAGTGGGGGGAGCCAAAACATTCCTACCTAGATAAAAACTGAGACGTAGGAACACCAGGTACTCTGGTTTTCCACTGGATTCCTGAAGGGAGACTGGACCCATCTTGCCATTACTGGACCTTTTTCTACAGAAGCATCTCTACTCCAACAGAACTACATCTGCCACTCCGGGAGAGCTTACTTTGTACTGCTTCCAACACCCTGATCAACAGGGTGTCAGGTTGTATTTCTGACTTAGTCAGGGTTTCTAGGATTTTTTGTTTGTTTNTGTCAGAGTTTCAAGGATTTTGTTTGTTTTGTTTGCTTTTTTTTTTGTACTACTACATTTGTATTCTTAATATTTTTCTTAATATTTCTAGTAATGAACTGTTATTCCTATTCCCAAATCTTTGCCTGAAAAGCCTTTAGATGCAAAATTATAATGATTTAGAAGGGGAGGAGTTTACATTCTCCATTCCAAGGGAAACTCCAGCTTTCCCTGGGAGATACCTGTTTTCCCAAACCAAGACACGCTCTCTGTCTTGTCTGCTAGTGGTAGGAGGGTACGCTCTCTGAAAGAGCAGAGTTTTAGCACTGCAGTGATGAGTTTTGGCCTGAGGCCAGCAGTGGCGCAGAGAGTTAGCTCCTCCGCTGCTGCTTCCAAGGTCTTGAGTTCTAAACCCATAACTTACTTGTTCTTGCTCTCTTTCTCTCTCTCTCTCTCCTAGGTTATTTTGTTTCTGCAGATTTTCTTATTCATAAGTATTAAGACATGGAGTATGTATTCTCCAGTGAGAGTAATATGATCCCAAGAGATAGCCCTTTAGGTCTAGTATTGAAAAACTGGTGGGAATTAACCGGCAAAGAGTCATTGTTTTTAAAATCCAAACTTATCAGATTCTCAGAAAAAATGTGGCAAACTTATGAATTATATAATGATGAAACATGGCCTGAATTTGGTAGATTAGATAAGTAATTATTATCAAACTTGTAATTTCACATATGCGAAGGCAAGTATTTTGAAGAATTAGAGTATGCTAGACTTTTTATGCCTTTATCATGTCAGCAGAGCCCATTGCCACCTAAGAAAGAACAACATGTACTGGTTTTAAGAAAAAAAAAGAAGAAAAACAAAACCAAAAAGCCAGTATTGAACAACAGATATGAAAGCAAGGAGGCAAAGTTAGACCTAGTGGCTTATGCTTTAAGGACTGGGCCAGCCCTAGCTCCAGTTCCTCCACTCCCTGCCAGTCATGCTTATGGCAGGCCCAGCCCCAGCCCTGAGTTTGGCCCCTCCATTCCCACCTGCGCCACTATTGTCTGTCATAGTTATGGGAGAAGGCGGCGGCAGGGAGGGACGTAGCTTTGGCAGGGTCCCTGCCAGTAGAGGAGGGAGGTGAGCTGTGGCAGCCATGGCCACTGCCACAACCTGTGCTCTCCCTCCCCTTGTGGCTGTGGCTTCAGCTGCTGCTGTCCCGGCCCTGGCTGCAGTGGCCGCTGCCACCGCCGCTGCAACCATGGACATCCACTCCATCTGCACCCCCCCTCCCCTCCATGCTTGCTCCTGGATGGGTGGAGGTGGGGGGAGGGGACAGAAAGAATGTGCAGCCTATGGCAATGCCCCTGGGGTGGAGCCTAGGGCAGAGCCTTCTACCGGGAGTGCGGAGAGAAGACCTTCCATGGAGGGAGTGGTCTTTCCTGCTCTCAGGCCTGTGAGTTTCCATAGCAACATTGCACCTCGTGGAGCTGCCTCAGCAGATGACATAATTAAAGGAAGCAGGCACCCAGCCCAGCTCCCATGGCGGTGTAAGTTGTGCTGGGTGATTTCTAGTATCAGGATTTGTCAAAGCAGATCTACCACACCATACTCAACAGTCAGACAACTGTTGCTAAAGTAGCTCTTCCAAAGAGGAAGATGAGACCACAGTTGCCCTGAGCAGGTGAAAGAAAGGAAAGATAGGCAGAAAGGCCATAAAGAAATGCAGCCCAATAGCCAAACATGCTAGGTCAAAAAAGGAAAAAGGAGAAAAACTGGTTCTGCAAGCCCTGTTATGGCAAGCAGTCGGCAACCAGGGGCCATAATATGTAAAGGTTCCATACTCCCTTATTGAGTTAGAACAGTGGAAAATCACTGTGGGGAAATATAAAGAAAATCCAGATAAGGTAGCAAAATTAGTAGAAAGGGCAATTTACACACAAAACCCTGACTGGGCTGATTTGAACTCTATGTTAGACACATTACTTGATCCCACTGAGAGAAGAATGGTTACTAAAGCTATTACAACATTGGTAGAGGCAAGTGTAGCAAATGGGTTGATCCAAGGCACAGTTACAGAGGTATTCCCATTAGAAAACTCGGGATGGGATGCTAATCATTCATAACATGACAAAGTTAAAATGATATCAAAATCTTGTAGTATATGGGTTAAAACATGGCGTCCCTAAAGCTCTAATTGGTCAAAACTTTATGAAGTAAAGCAAAATTATGATGAATCACCTACTGATTTCTTAAATAGGTTAAGAGAAACTGCCATCAAATATAAAGATCTAGATCCTGAATCCTCTGATGGGAAAGCACATCTGGTTCTCTTGTTCATGGATCAAGGTACAAATGATATAAGAAGAAAGCTGCAAAAGATAGACGGAGCTCAAGACATAGATAAATTGCTAGAGGTTGCCTGGAAGGTGTTTCAAGACAGGGGCCCAAATGAAAGACACCAACCTAGTAAGAAGGCAGCTCAGGAAAAGTCACCCAAGAAAACTTCCCCTATGGACAAAGATCAGTATGCATATTGTAAAGAATGGGGACATTGAAAGAATGACTGTCCAGCATTGAAACAAAAATCCTCAGTTCTCCAACTCCCAGTAGAACAAAGCTCATTCTCAGAATGATGGGAACCAAAGGCTTCTCCCCCAGCAGGGCCATTGGTTATTGCTAAGCTGGGAAAAGATGACATGGAATTTTTGGTTGATAGTGGAGCTGCATATTCTGTGTTAAATATCTTAGAAGGGAAACTGAGTAAAGAAACTACATGTTGGGGTGACCGCAGTAACTGAAACATGGCCGTTCTTCCAACCTTTAAAATTCAAACTGGGGAAGCACTGGGTAACTCATCAATTCCTCTATATGCCTAACTCTCCATAACTGTTGCTGGGGAGGGATTTGTTAGAGAAAGTTGAAGCAGAAATTAAATTTTAAAAGGGGAAGGGTGTACAAGTTGTAATTCCTGAATCTAAATTTGTCCAAGTTTCTGCACTAGTTATACAGGAAAAATGTGGTGAAGTCCCCACTGAAGTTGAAAATGTGGTAAATCCAATAGTGTAGGCCACTGTGTCCTGGTTTAGGATAAATTAGGGAAGAACCTCCAAAAGGAGCCCCCTAGAAAAGCAACCTCCACCACCCCTCCCCCCAGCCCTGGGATTGGGAAGGAATTCCTCAGAGGAAAAGTGGAAAAAACCTGTTTATTGACCAATGAACAAAGGAAAAAAAACCCACTCCCCAACACAAGGGAAAAGAAAACA
>VZDJ01001309.1:62560-82204 GCA_008694505.1 Cyanoderma ruficeps | reverse complement strand
AAAAAAAAAAAGAAGAGGAAAAAAAAAACGGAAGCAGTGAAAGCCAGCAAAAGCTAAAAGCAAGCCAGCAGCAGCAGCAAAAAGCCAGCAGCAGCAGCCCTGCCGCGGCAAAAACAGCCCGCCGGGGGGGAGGGGGGGGGCAGCTGGTAGACATCACAATATAAAACAGAAAGGACAAAGCTGCGCGATTGGGATAGAGGGCACCGTCAACCCAGGACACAGTGATATCCCAGGAAGATCCAAACGAGCAGAAGCAGTGAGTATGGCACTCAAACCAGGAGTGTGGCTAGTTGAGGCTGGGTGTGTCCCACTTTAGGGACAGAAAGAGAGCGGGCAGACACAGCAGCAGTGAGGGGATCAAAACTTTTATTTACAGTTTCTACTTTTATACATTTGTACAGAGGTCCAGCGATTGGCTAGAGAGGTCACCACCTCTCAACCTGTGTGGTGGACATGACCATCAATCAATTCTTCTCTCAGAAGAGAAGAATGTAAACATTCCAAGAATAAACATTGTTTACAGAAGAAGGCTACGTGTGAAAGTTCTGCACAGAGACAGAAAGGCAGAAAACAGGGCAACACAGGAGCCACACCAGTATGGTAAAAACAATACCGTTTGAGATTAGAGAGCCGTAAGGGATTGGCATCTGTAATTGAAAAATTCCTACAACATGGTTTATTAGTGCAATGTGAGTCCAAATTCAACACCCTAATTTTAGCTGTTAAGAGAGCAGATGATAAGAGTTATTGATTAGTACAAGATTTAAGAGCAATTAACAAAATTAGAGGACATAGACCCAGTGGTAGCCAATGCCTACACCCTTTTGACCACACTGACAGACGAATTAGGGTGTGAAACATCGCAGAAAGAACTCCACAACTAATAATAGTTGTTAGACTGGTATGTATTGACGTCGAGATGCGTGGGGAATAATTTCATCAAAGACACGCATACCCACCAGGGAACTTGCCCCCCTTATTGTTCCCTGGGGTCATGATTTTCTATGGTCTTCCTTCATACATATTAATTCCCTGACCTCGCCCATCCTTGCTTGGTATGGTAATTACTCCACGCCCTTCTGAGCATGCTCAGTCCTTGGTGGTGGTGGTCTCCGGGCCATGGTGGTGGTCTTCCAGTGTTCACCTCTTCACCTTTATCTCCCCCATGTGTGCTTTCTCCTAGGGTGACTATGGTGCTTGTATCCCCAATTGTCTGCTCTCTGTGTGCTGTGTGTTCTGTACCTTTAAGACTAATTCTGAGAGTGAGCAAGGAAGAAAACGCGAGCAGTTTGTTTTGAAAAAACAGTTTTCACTCCTCCTCACTTTTTTTTTTTTCTTCGTCGTGCTTGGGTGTTTGTCGGATGCACAGACAGCGGCGAGAGAGAGGTTTTTTTTCCTTTTTAGTTAGTCTAGCTAGCTGATGCAAAAAGCTTCCTGGACTATTTTTTTTCTTTTCCCTTTTTTTTAAGACTGTTTAAATCTGCTCTAGGCTAAAAACCCAAAGAAGCACCAGGAGCTGCACCTGTGGCCCACCGGGCCTGGACCCGGGCATTTTCCAGCGCCGAAAGGAACTGAGACTGATAAAAGACTAAAAGAACTGAGCTGACTCACGGCAAGGACTTCTCTCAATTTTGCCATCTCTCTCTCTCCTCGGACCAGCGAGAAGTTTTATTGTTTCATATTATTCATTCCTTATGCTTGTGGGCAGTTTGTTTGTTAAATAGTTTTTTCCACTTTTCTCCGAGAAAGTTCTTTTCCCGGACCGACTGGGGGGAGGGGCCATTTAGGTTTTGCTCTCCAGAAGAACCCCCATTTGGAGGTTTCCTCCCGAATTTGCCCTAAACCAGGACAGCTCTCTTGGCACGTTTTCAAGGGAACATATTATCTTAGTCTGTGTTCTTTTCTTTCTCTGCGCCCTTAGCCCTGTTATTTCTGCTGTTTAGGCTAGTTCTTCTAGTTCTTCTGAGTGTGCCGAAGGTTTCCCATACTTGTGGTGCTTAAATATATGCAAAAGGATAACAGACACAGTGTTCGGTGTTCACTAAATGCCATCCCATATATTCTAAAATACTACTTGGAATACATTCTGACATACAGTATATGTTCTTTAATCTACTATAAAGGATCAGCTGAGATTTCTCAAATCTATGTCTTAGGGTGATGTGTTGGTTTAGCACGGATGGTAAAAACCAATTAGTGATTTTCTTTGAAACTGACAACCAGATTAGCCAATTAAATACTGGTATACACCTCTGGGTAACACGGCTTAAATTCAGGAGGATTTTGGGAAACCGGCTTCTTCCTCTTCTGGCTGGCAGGAGGTAACATCGTGCGATGGCTGGGGTGGCCGGGTCGGGCCCGGCCGGGCCTCCGGGAGCCTCTGCCCCTGCAGGGGAGTGGCCTGGCCGGCTGAACCCCCATTTCCCCCCGGCTTCCAGCAGGGGAGAAGGGATGCTGCAGCTCGGCCGTGCTGGCCGTATGCCTGGGGCTGCAGCATAGGGGGGCCAGGCCATGGCCAGGCTGGTAGCAGCTGGCAGCAAGGAAAGAGAGCCTGCACTTAATCTGGTAGCAGCTTTGTGCTGGGCCACTCCGGATGAGACCGAGGGGTGGAAGCAAGAGACATTCCCCAGCCAGGCTGCTCTAAATCTTCTCAGCCTGAGTTTTTTCTCCATCCCCACAGGGCTTTTGAAGATCCTGGCCACTGCTGCCCGGTAAAGATCACATGACCATCTGCAGGCCCTGGGCAAGCACGTTAACTCTTTCCTGACACAGCTTGAAACTTTTTTAAACTGTAACGCTTCTCAGAGAGATAGAAAAGGCCAAATTAGAGATATGTAAAGGGACAATATGGAGATATCAAAGTCAGTAAAGGAAAAGTGACCTCTTAGGTGGAAGAGATGACAAGTTGCCTTGGTTCTAGGCTGAAAGTCTCCTGTGGGTTGTGGTAACAGTCTGTAATATGAATACGCTAGAATAATCCTTCAAATCGTGGACAATATGAATTGGGGAGATGATCTTTGGATTCTTTGAGCAAAGGTATCTGTGATTAACTGAGTGAATATTGAATTAGAAGGTGTGATTTGGTGATCCCATAAGAGGTTTGAACAGAGAGATGAGAAGCCCTCTGCGCCAGTTAAAGAAGTGAGAAGACATCTCTGTTCCTTGAGATGGAGAATCCTTTGCCTTTGAAATTGCTTATCTTTAAAAGGTGACACCCCAATATATATGTGAGTCTATGGCCCATATGTAGTCACGGGAAAGGCTATGTGATATGGGAGGTTCCACAACTGCAGAAGTTTCCCGGACGTACTGCTTTTGTGTGAATTAGAAGTCACAGACAGAGTGTTTCTCTTGTGGAAAGTTACCAAAACAACAGGACAGACTTCTCTCTCTCAAAGACTGAATGAATGACTATTTTATAAGTGGCACTGACCTAGAGTTCTTGAGTTTTGCTTCTACACTGTTTGTAAGAAAGTTAACATTTTGTGGTGGAAGAAGGGATTGTTTTGGAAATTTAATTTCGTTTTTTTCTTTTCTTTTTTTCTTCTTGTTAGTGTGTGTTAACAAAACTAACTTTAACTTTTAAGTTGAACCTGTTTTGCCTTTTTCTCCAAAATCCTATCTTACAGCAGAAAGACATTAAACCGCTACACTAAATTTGGCAAACAGAAACAGAAATTCAGTGAATATGAAACCACTACAGGTGGTTTACTTTTGTAGACCTGAAGGATGCCATTTGCTGCATTCCTGTGCACAAAATCAGCCAAGAGCTTTTTTGCTTTTGAGTGGGAAAATCCCGAGACAGGGAGGAAAACTCAGCTTACTTGGACAGTTTTACCCCAGGATTTCAAGAACAGCCCAACAATATTTGGAAACCAGCTAGCAAAGGAATTAGAAGACTGGAAAAGACAGGAGCCAGGACTTATTCTTCAATATGTGGATGACATCCTGATTGCGGCCAGAACCAGAGATGACTGCATACGACTTACCGTAAATTTATTAAACTTCTTGGGACTAAGTAGGTACAGAGTTCTTAAAGGCAAGGCACAGATTGCCAAAGAAGCAGTAGTTTACTTGGGGCTTGAGATCTTTCATGGACACCAACAGCTCAGCAAAGAATGGAAAGAAGCCATCTGTTGACTCCCTGAGCCCCGTACCGTGAGAGAAATGCAAGCTTTCCTGGGAATGGTAGGTTGGTGCCGTTTGTAGATAGCCAATTATGGAATGCTGGTAAAACCCCTATATGAAACATTTAAAGCAGCCAAAAAAGGAATTATCATATGGACTGAAAACACTAGAGCAGCTTTTAAACAGCTGAAACACTGTCTAATGTCAGCTCCAGCACTGGGACTGCCAAACTTAACTAAACCTTTTGAACTTTTTACATATGAGAGACTGAATGTGGCTTTGGGGGTACTAGCACAGCACCTCAGGAACCCATGGAGGCCTGTGGTCTACTTTTTCAAACAGCTAGACAATGTTTCTCAAAGCTGGCCAGGGTGCCTGAAGGCCATGGCGGCTACTGTCATCCTGACCCAGGAAGCCCGAAAACTCACCCTTGGGCGGCACATTGTAGTGTATGTACCCCATGCTGTAGCAGCTTGTTGGGGGTTAGGTTTGTTCCTTTTTTACTCTAAAGAATTTTTTCCCCATAAGTTACCAAGGAGACCAAGTGTTGGATACTTAAGAGTACTTAACCAAAACAAAGAGGTGGCCAAAGCTCGGAGGGAGAGATAATTCGAGTTTTGGGGGCAGATAAAGGACGGAGCTTGAGGCAGTGGGTCTCTCTGGCTCTCAGCATCTGAGAGGACAGGGCCAGGCTGCTGATTGCTGCAGGACGAGTTCGCTGTCACCAGAAAAGTCCAGTCCTGGGAAATCTACCATCATCTGCTCGAGTGCCCTGGAATTCTGAGCTCCTCTGCTGCCCTACTGGAGCTGGGCCAGCCCTGCCCTGCTGTCGTGGCTTTCTTTGGCACTGCTCCTTTTGCTACAGTGTGACCCTGCACCCCCTGCCCTGCTGGGACACCCTGCCCCTGCCTGCTGGGACATCCTGCCATCCCAGCTACCAGCTCGGGGCTTTCCACTGTTCCAGCCTGGTGTTCTGAGAATTCCTGCAGGGGCACTGAGACCAAACTGCCCTGGGTTTTTGTAAAGCAAAGGCCTCAAGGTTCTTGGTACTGTTTTGTTATTAATGCTGTAGTTGTTGTTTTTGTTTGCTTTGTTATACGTACTAGTAAAGAACTGCTATTTCTATCCCCAAATCTTTGCCTAAAAGCTTCTAACTGCAAAGTTATAATTGGAAAAAGAGGGGGGTAGTGGTTTACATTCTCCATTCTAATGGAAACTCCAGCTTGCCCTCCTGTCTTCCCAAACCAAGACACAGCTGTTCTCGAACAAAAGGGGGGACATTGGCTGTCAGGCAACCGGATGCTTAAATATCACTCACTGTTGTTAGAACCAGATGATGTTACCCTGTTACCCTGAAAACAACTTCTGTTGTTAATCCTGCCTTGTTTCTGTCCTCCACTTTCATTGACAATGTGCCGGAGCATGACTGTTTTGAGACAATTAAAGAAGTCTATTCCAGCTGACCAGACCTGAAGGACCTGCCCCTAGAAAACCCATATTGGGAGCTTTTTACACATGGGAACAGCTTCATAAAAAATGGTAGACAAATTATTTCGAAGATCAGAAAGCTATAGAAGCTGAACTGGGTAGCACCGCAGGCCTTTTGGCTTAAGTACAGTGAAAGCCAAGGGAGCGATAAACTCAAGGCAAGAACAGATGTGAAGACATCATATCTGGTCACTCTGACCCTCTAACGCTAACTGCTTTGACAAAGGAAGATGCAACAAAGATATTACTAGCATAAGGAGAATAATTAGAAGATTGTGTTTCTAAAGGAGACTGGGACAAAGGGGTCTGTGATGGTATTAGTGTTTACTTTGCTTTGAGATAGGATTATGAGGAAAAAAGAGCAAAACAGGCTTAAACTTAAAAGTTACAAAGATAGTTTATTCACACACACTAAAAGAATGAAAAAAAAATGAAACTTCAAAACACTTTCCTCCACAAACTGTTCACTTTCCCACAAACAACATAGAGAGACAAAACTTGTGATTTTCAGTTAGTTTCACTATTTAAACATAATCTTTCATCACTTTGGGAGAGGAGTCTCTTTAGAGTCCTATGGAGACATTCGCCACAAGAAAAAAAACAGTCTGGTGGCTCCCAATGTCACAAATCTGCGACTGCCCGGAATTTCTGCAGATTGTGCAGTCTCACTCATTAGGAGCCTTTTTCCTGGCTACTCATGGGCTTCTCAGCATATTTGTGGTACCATTTAAGAATGTTTCTTCTAGTATAAAACATTCTCTTCTTCTATCTCTAAAATCATCTCTATCTCAAAAGAAATAGAGACTTCCTTTTTACCCTAGGAGCTGAGAGCCTCAAACCACTTTCTCTCTAAAATCATCTCCATCTCAAAGGCTGAGACCTCCTTTTACCTCCGAAGCGAAGGTCTTACTCTGTTCAAAATTCTTAATAAATCTCAATTATATCAGTCTATGTTGTAAATAGACACTGTATATTAATCTGGGCATGAGAAATTAAAGAATTGCAGGTTACAGGAATAGGCCGAAAGACACATGAGGAAGTGATGGACTGAGGAATGTTGCCTCAATCTACATGTGAAGAGAGGACTTCAGCTGTGTCTCTGCGGCCAAATCACCCAGCCATCAGCTCCGAGACAACTTCAGCTTCCAATAACCATCCCTCCGTCTGGCGAAGGGACCTCACTCTCAATATCAATATGATTTACAGTTAATCCGCAGACACCATTCTGATTCCACTCAGGAAGAAGTTTGAATCCAAAAAGGAAGAACTATAAATCTCATAATCCTGCCCCAAACAAAGGAAAACTCTGCCTGGAGGGAAATAAAAAGTATAAAAACTGGACCCTAAAAGCAGGACATTGGAGCAAATGACAGGGGGAATTGGCGCGGGCCAGTCCAGTGTTCGCCTCCCAATTCGATCGAATTTAATCTTTGTTGTGGCTGTGATTTTTGTCTGTTTCATTGCAATTTGGTCTTTTTCTTGTTGTGTTTTTGTTTCTTTTCTGTATTTCAATTCGCATTAGCAAGCAAATAAAATTGATCTTTTTTTTTAATTCTGATTCGGCTCACCACATTTATAACAGTCTACAACTTTTGACTAGAACCAGCATGTCGCTGTCGGACACGAAAGACTCCAAATAATTTAGAAGGCAAAAGTCTAGAAAAAGAAGGCTCTTTATTGTCTAATTCTTACTACCTTTTATAAGGTGTTCCAATACAGACTTAACATGATCGGTGAATAGGAACAACACCTCGCTAATACCATTGGTTAAACTAGAAAAACAGAAAACACCAGCTGGACAAAGATTATTTTGAGAAAGGATAGTTGTTTACCAAGATTGTTTTGAGAAAAAGCTTTCCTGAAAAACTTTTCCTTGGGAAAATGTTAGCAGCTGCTAAGCAGATGTCCTAGGGTGACTATGGTGCCTGTATCCCCAATCGTCTGTTCTGTGTGTGCTGTGTGTTCTGTACCTTTAAAACTGGTTCTGAGAGTGAGCAGGGAAAGAAGAAGTGCGCAGTTTGTTTTGAAAAAACAGTGTTCACTCCTCCGCAGCTCTTCTTCATCCTTGGGGTGTTCATCGGATGCACGGACAGCAGCGAGAGTTTTTTTTTCCTTTTAGTTAGTCTAGCTAGCTGAGGCAAAGAAGCTTCCTGGACTGTTTTTCTTTTGTTTTTTTCCTTTTTTTCTTGGAACTGTTTAAATCTGCTCTGGACTGAAAAACCCAGAGGAGCACCAGGAGCTGCACCTGTGGCCCACTGGGCCTGGACCTCAGCATTTTCCAGCGCTGAAGGGGACTGGGACTGATAAGAGACTAAGAGAGCTGAGCTAACTCATGGCAAGGACTTCTCTCAGTTTTGCCATCTCTCTTCAGACCAGCGAGAGGTTTTATTGTTTCATATTATTCATTCCTTATGCTTGTGGGCAGTTTGTTTGTTAAATAAATAGTTTTTTCTTTTCCCGGACCGACTGGGGGGAGGGGCCATTTAGGTTTTGCTCTCCAGAGGAACCCCATACAGAGGTTTCCTCCCAAATTTGCCCTAAACCAGGGCAGCAGGCTAAAATTCTTTTAGGCCCATACCAGCATTCCCCCAAACAACATTAGCATATTACAAGAAATAGTCTATTTCTCTGTGGTTTACACCAGAAAAGTCCAGCCAAAACTATCCACTTCTTCAATCCCTTCTTCTATTAGTCTATCAGTTCTTTCACTGACTCCTTTTCATGCCGTCTCTCTATGTTTTAAATCACTCTATCTTCCATCAAGGATGGAAGGGGTTAATATCTTTGGCCAGATTTCTTTTCTTTTGGGCTGCGACTCACGGTGTTGAATTTCAAAGCTGCACTGGTGATGGGGGATGGGGGGGAAACATGCTCAAGAACGGCTGCTGGATTGCCTTCCTCTACCTCCTGGTCCAATCCAAAGTGGATCCAAACTCAGAACTGCTCCCTGAGGCCCAGGGGAGGGGAGAAGATCCTATCCTTTTCCAGGCCAGTGGCGCTGGCAGCCAGGGCCGGGACACGGCCCGGCTGGGGCATGGTCCGGCCCCCTCCGCCAGCTGCCACAGGCCCGGGCATGCGGCCAGCAGTTCCAAGCTGCAGCCTCCCCTCCCCCATTTGTTTTTGGCTAATTAATAGACCAAATAAAAGTAACAAGAAAAAACACTAATACTAAAAAAGCCTTTGCTAACGTAAGCCAAATATTGCTTTAAAACAATAGGAAGCCACTGCTTGCTTGATAATTCTTGATAATAAACCAAACCATATTGATACCAACACACCAGCTGTATAATTTGTATATTCTTTTATCTGCTTCTTAAAAATCACAGTGCCAACAATCAGCTCTTCTTTTGTGAAATGCACAATACTAAAAGTACCCAGAACTTTAACACTCACATAAAGACCACACTTGATGACACCCTGTGTGACAGGTCAAGCAGGAAAAAAAAGCAACAGACCTACAACCACCTCTAGACGTATGATCGACTAATTCTCTGAAGACAAAATATTTATCATTTGGTCCTTTTCTATGTTTTAATTGACTAACTATTCAGTGGGGGGTCTAGTGTTCTTAGTTGAAAAACAAGAAGTATTACCAGAATATGGGTAAACTGTAATAAACTGGCTTTGCTTTGCTGGCATGTGGCATATACTGTAAGATAAATTCGTGTTTTAAATTAATGTGGGATAATATTATATATTAAACTGTGCCTGAAAGTTAAAAGACCCAACACTGTAAGAAAGCTCTAAGCAGGAGGTAGATTTGCGGTTGTGAAACATGGCCAGCCTGAGGAAAACTCCAATTTACAACAGAAAAGACGTGGTTCAGTTGGAGATGGCTCATTACCAGGGTTGGGCCAGAATACACCCAGTGATTGATACCTGGCATGCATCGGCGATAAGATGGCCAGAGCTGTGCATCCCAATGCCAGTTTCCCGTAAATCAAATCAAGCCTTAATCGCTGCCTGGAAAGAGGCTTCAAAGAACCAAAGACTAAAAAGAATCTATATGAATATGCAAGCTGAATAGAAGTGGGACTGAAGACATTGCCAGAAGGGAAATAAACTGTATAAGAACTATCCCCCAGAACACGGACTTCGTGAACGGGAGGAGTTCAGCTCGATTGGGGCTGACTCCACGTTCACACAACATTCGATTCCCGGGATCTGAGTTGTTTTTTTTATTGTGGCTATCCAAGATCACTTTTCATAGCAAAATAAAATTGCTTTATATTAAATTTGCTACGATTCTTTTATAACAAATTGGTGCTGTGACTCGGATACAATAGACGTTTCTGTAGGACCTCCCTTTGTTCAGGGGGCGCCCCGCTGATTTCAGTGACCTGGCGAGGTGGGAAACCCTGTGGAACCTATTGTATCACAAACAAATTTAGGCCAGGGCTACAATAAAAGAAGGGATATGGGTTCAAGAGCTCTTGGCGAACTCAGGGAAGACCTAGGGGGGTTCTTCAGAAGCCGCGGCAGGTTTTCACTCATAAAATTCTACGTGCATGAAGAGCCCATGCGAGAAAAGGAACTGTAAGTATCCCGTGGTTGAGTGAGAGTGATCGGATGAATGTTTGAGACGTGATTTTATCACGAAGCGAATGTGCACCCCACGATCGCATTTCCATCCTCCCACGAGGGACTTGGTCGACCAAGGGGGAAGCAAATCCTGACGTGATAAAAATTCATTGTACAAGCAAAACCCTAAAACACAGGGAGGTTTTAAGAAGCCGATCATGGGAGGCTAACAGGGATGGTACGCTCCTTCGAGTTCGGGAGTTGGTAAACCTGTTAGCCTAGGACTTGGGAAGTCTGGGAAGGAAAAGGAAGCCAATAGAGAGCTCATTGCCGGCCGAAAGCCTACAGATCAGTTCACTGCAGGGTAAGTGATCGGGCAATAGCAGCCTGACCCAGTTAAATAAAGTATAGATAGGGAATTGAATTTTTTTGTAAAGTATGTTATAAAAATGTATTACATATTGATCTGGGGACGAGGAATTAAATCACACAGCTGCCAGGAACCACGGAAAGATAACCGGAGGAGATCGGCTAAGGAACGTAAGACCCCATCTGCAAGTGAAAGGCCAAGCAGACTCAACCCCAGCCTCTGAGTCCACATCGAATTGTTCAGAGGAGCGAGCTCATCCTCTGTCCCAGACAGCCAAAACTACCCCTATACAGGATGAGGACACTGAATCCACACAAGGTCGTCTGGGGATGAAGACCCTCTCTGCACCTGAAAGCTGGTCAAGTTAATCCCAGGAACTCTATTCAGATTCGGCAGAGACAAAATTAAAACTGAATAGAAAGACCATCTCCGAGAATAAGCCTGGCCCGGAGGAAAATAAAATGTATAAAAATTGGACCCCGGGAACAGCATGTGGGAACAGATGACCACGGACCTAGAGAGGGCTGGCCTGGTATCTGTCTCCCAGTCTCGATCGGACTTAAACTCTGCTGTGGCGGGAATCCTTGCTGGTTCCGTTGCAATTTGGCTGTTTATTTGGTGTGTTTTTGTTTCTTTTCTGTATTTCAATTCGCATTAACTAGAAAATAAATTTTGTCTTTTTTTAATTCTGATTCGGCCCACCATATTTATAACAAGTACATCTGAGGAAGACTCTGCACCGAATCTCAAAAGGTAAGTAAAAACACTGAAACTTAGGAAAATGGGACAACATAAAAGCAAACATCAGAAAAAGAATCAGGAAAAACACATGTTGGGAAAGGAGATTGGCGCTCTTGAAATCCCATAGGATGCCCCTTTGGGATGGATGTTAGAACATTGGGAGGAATGCCCCTGTAGGAGAAGAAAATCTAAGGAGAAAATGATACATTACTGTATAGAAGTTTGGGGAGGAAAAGGAAATCAAGAATCACTTAATTTGGCCAACATTTGGCACTTGTGAAAAATGGACTTGCCGACCCTTAAGCAACTACATGGACGGCAAAAAGCCACCAGTTAAGGAGGAGAAAGATTATGCAAAACTATGGGAAGGTTCAAGAATAGGGTTGGTCCTGATAAAGTCTGAAAAGGAAGCCGCAATCCAGAGTGACACTTGGGATCCCCTTGACAGTCTCCCACCCCCATATCTTGTACCCACGTCGCAGCCTGCAAAGGCACAGGAACCTCTGCTTGCCCCCTCAGGACCCGTGCTTCAGCCCACACTGGCTCAGGAACCTCCATTGGAGATTTTGGGCATTCGGCCCACCCAATCTCTGACAGCGGTGCCCTCGCAGGCTCCGCAGACTCTTCCACAATTCCCGCCTCCACTATCGCTACTGCCTCTAGATCCCCCACCCTCACAGGCTTCCGTGGTCCAACCCCCGCAACTGTTTTCCCAGCCCCCACCCCCATTCCCTGAAATGTTGCCCTCACCAGTTACGGGGCTCCATCCCTCACAGGTCATCCCCCTTCCCCCTCCACAGTTTCCCTCCCAGCCACCAGAGATCCCACCTTCACCGGCAGAGGCACCTACCTCCCCACCCTTGCAACTTGCTCCACAGCCTCAGCCCCAGCAAGTTCCACCATTGGTGGAGACTAAAAATCAAACCACGATAGTAAGTTCTCCTCCGGCAAGAAGGACTCGGCATAAGGCAAAGAAGGTAATTGATGAGGATAGTGAGAATGAAGAAGATAAACACAATCTTCTCCCTCTGAGAGAAGTACCAAGTGCACCAGGGGTTATTGGCTATGTGAATATGCCCATTAATACTGGGAATGTGAGAGCTTTTAAGAAAGAGATGGGGAGGTTGATGGATGATCCTTTCAGAGTAGCAGACAGATTGGATGAATTTTTGGGCAATAATATTTTTACTTTTGAAGACTTGAACTCTATATTAAGGTCATTATTTAATAATGAGGAGAGGGAAATGATTAGACAAGTTGGCATATAGGATTGGGAACATCGGAACCCGCAGGGAACGACGGGAGAACAGAAATGGCCTAGCCAGAGTCCAGGATGGAGTGCTCAGTCAGAGGAAGGCAGAAGGAATATGATAGATTTAAGGAACATCATAATACAGGGAATACGGGAGGCGGTACCAAGGGGACAGAACATCAGCGGGGTATTCGGGGAATACCAAGGGAAGACGAGACACTGACAGAATGGCTGGACCGTCTACGAAAAAGTTTGCAGGTATATTCAGGGACAGATCCTAACTCTCCCATCGGGGAGGTGTTGTTAAAAACCCAATTTGTTGCCAAATCATGGGAGGACATAAGGAGAAAGCTGGAGAAAATAGATAACTGGCAAGAGAAAGGATTACAAGAGTTACTGAGGGAAGCCCAGAAGGTTTGCATGAGGAGAGAAGAGGCAGAAAATCCAAGCAAAGGTACTTGTTGCGACTGTCAGGGAGGTCCAGAAACAGGAGCGTTCTCGGGACCCAGTGAAAGCCGCTCGTATCTATGATAATCAAAGAAGGCAGTCGGTTCCCCAAAGAAAGAATTCAGATAATCAGAAGGAGTCCCCTGAGTGTTTTTATTGTAAGAAAAAGGGACATTTCAAGAGAGATTGTAGAAAGAGGATAAGGGATGAGCAGATCTTTCAAGAGGACTAGGGGTGTTGGGCGCTTTTCATTTTGGGGACCAGAACATCTAATGAGCCCTTGATAAAATTAAAGGTAGGTCCCCAGAAGCAAATGGTAACCTTTTTGGTAGATACGGGAGCCGAGAGGAGTACGTTGCAGAAA
The DNA here is from genome assembly GCA_008694505.1 of Cyanoderma ruficeps. NCBI lineage: Eukaryota > Metazoa > Chordata > Aves > Passeriformes > Timaliidae > Cyanoderma > Cyanoderma ruficeps. The sequence goes on along the minus strand of VZDJ01001309.1, from coordinate 68,893 downwards.
TTACCACTAGGCTCCACAAAAAGCAAGGAAACAATGTTCGTCACAGGCGCGAAGGGCGACCTGTTCAGAGAACCAGTTATAAAGGAGGTAGAAATAAAAGCAGAAAATAAGATTTGCCTGGGAAATATGTTGTTAGTAGAGGAGGCAGACTACAATTTGTTAGGGAGAGATATGCTTAATGCCCTTTGTATAAATTTAACTGTAAAGGATTCATGCCTGGTGGAAAGTCTGTATAAATTGACCACGGAGGATGAAAATAAAATAAATTCTAAGGTATGGCACTCTCAAGGGAGAGCAGGGAGGCTGGAAATAGAACCTATTAGCATTGAAATAGAGAGACCTGAAGACCCAATTAGAATTAAACAATACCCTATTTCCATGGAAGGGAGGAGAGGATTGAAGCCGGTGAATGATGACCTGGTAAGAAAAGGAACACTAGAACCTTGCATGTCTAGGCACAACACCCCCATCCTAGCAGTTAGAAAAATGGATGGAAGCTACAGGCTGGTCCAGGATCTACAGGCTGTAAATGAGAGAACCAGAACGCGGTTTCCCGTAGTTGCAAATCCCTATACCCTTTTAAATTGAGTCTCCCGGGAGGACATTTGGTACAGTGTAATAGATTTGAAGGATGCCTTTTGGACTTGCCCCCTAGCTGAGGAAAGCTGAGATTATTTTGCATTCCAGTGGGAAGACCCAGAGACTAATAGAAAACAACAATTCAGGTGGACTTCTCTACCTCAAGGTTTTGTTGACTCCCCAAATTTATTTGGGCAAGCTCTTGAACAATTGTTAAGTCAATTTGCACCGGTAGAAGGAACTAAATTATTACAATATGTTGATGATTTGCTGGTGGCAGGTACAAAGGAGGAAGATGTAAGGGAAAGCACCATAGCACTACTGAACTTCCTGGGAGATAAGGGACTGAAAGTCTTCAAGTCAAAATTGCAATTTACAGAACCTGAGGTAAAATATTTAGGACATTGCATTTCTAAAGGAAGGAAAAGATTAGATCCGGAAAGGATATCAGGTATCATTGCTTTACCTTCGCCATGGACCAAAAGGGAAATCAGACAGTTATTGGGGCTTTTGGGTTACTGCAGGCAGTGGATTGAGGGATATAGTGAAAAGGTAAGATTTCTATATGAGAAACTGACAACTGACAGGATAAAATGGACTGAACAAGATGAGCAAAGATTCAAAGAGGTGAAAGAGGCACTTGTAGTTGCTCCAGTATTAAGCCTCCCCAATGTAAAGAGACAGTTTCAGTTATTTGTGGACATTAGTAATCATACTGCTTATGGGGTTTTAACTCAGGACTGGGCAGGGTCTAAGAAACCTGTGGGATATGTTTCAAAACTACTGGACCCCGTGAGCAGGGGGTGGCCTACTTGTTTACAGGCAATTGTGACGGTTGCTCTATTGGTAGAGGAGGCTAGGAAAATCACTTTTGGAGCTCCATTGGTAGTATATACTCCTAATAACGTGAGGAGTATCCTACAGCAGAAGGCGGATAAGTGGCTCACAGATGCCAGGCTCCTGAAGTATGAAGCCATTTTAGTCCACTCACAGGGTCTGGACTTGTGGACAACTGCTTCTCAGAACCCAGCTCAATTTTTATTTGGTGAGGCATTGGAAGAACCTACTCATAGTTGTGCTGAAGTGGTGGAACTCCAGACAAAGATAAGGCCAGATTTGGAGGAGGAAGAATTAGAAGGAGAAAAATGGTTTGTGGATGGGTCAGCAAGGGTGGTGGAAGGTAAGAGAAAGTCTGGATATGCAATAGTGGATGGTAAGTCAGGTCAAGTGGTAGAGTCAGGCCCCCTAAATGCTAGTTGGTCAGCTCAGGCTTGTGAACTATATGCAGTACTGTGTGCACTAAGAAGACTGAAAGGGAAAAAGGGGACCATATTCACAGATTCCAAGTATGCCTTTGGAATAGCACATACCTTTGGGAAAATTTGGGAAGAGAGAGGCTTAATTAACACTCGTGGACGAGGGTTGGTTCATGAAGAGGTAATAAAACAAATCCTGGAAGCTATCAGAGAACCAGAGGAAATTTCTATTGTACATGTCAAAGGTCACCAAGTAGGAATGCAGTTCCAAACTAGGGGAAATAATTTGGCTGATAGGGAAGATAAAAAGGCTGCATTACTGATGGTAAGTGCACCCGAAGTTGAAAGGGATGAGGCACAGGAATATCCCCTGTGCCCCTCCCAAAAAGAAATTGAAGGATATGAGAAAATAGGAGGGAGACTGGAAGAAGGAAAGTGGAGATTACAAGATGGGAGGGAATTGCTAAGGATTATACTAGAAAAATCCTAAGAAGACTCTACCAGCAGACTCACTGGGGGACACAAGCCCTCACAGAGCAGTTTCTGAAGTTCTTTGGGTGTAAAGGAATTTATGAATTAGAAAAACAGGAGGTGCAAGGGTGTATGATATGCCAGAGGATCAATTGGGCCAGGTCAAGGCAAACAACCTTGGGAGGGCGTCCACTGGCCTACTGTCCCTTTGAAAGAATCCAGGTGGATTTCACAGAATTACCCAAGGTAGGAAGGTATAGATACTTGTTGGTACTAGTAGATAAATTAACTCATTGGGTGGAGGCATTTCCAAGCGCAAAGGCTACAGCCCAGACAGTGTCCAAGATATTACTAGTGCAAACTGTTCCCCGATATGGAATTGTAGATCATATAGACTCAGACCAAGGGACCCATTTTGCCTCAAAAATCATCACAGAATCACAGAATGTGTAGGTTGGAAGAGACCTTCAAGATCATTGAGTCCAACCCAACCCTAACACCTCAACTAGGTCATGGTATCAAGTGCCACATCCAGTTTTCTTTTAAACACATCCAGGGATGGTGACTCCACCACCTCCCCGGGCAGACTATTCCAGTATTTAATCACTCTTTCAGTGAAAAACTTCTTCCTACCATCCAACCTATATTTCCCTTGACACAGCTTAAGACTGTGTCCTCTCATTCTGTCAGTTGCTGCCTGGAGAAAGAGACCAACCCCCAGCTGTCTACAACCACCCTTCAGGAAGTTGTAGAGAGTGATAAGGTCACCTCTGAGTCTCCTTTTTTCCAGGCTAAACAACCCCAGCTGTCTGTCGTTCCTCATAGGGCTTGTGTTCCAAGCCCCTCACCAGCCTTGTTGCCCTCCTCTGGACACATTCAAGCATCTCAACATCCTTCCTAAACTGAGGGACCCAGAACTGGACACAATACTCAAAGTGCGGCCTCACCAGTGCTGAGTACAGGGGAAGAATGACCTCCCTGCTCCTGCTGGCCACACCATTCCTGATCCAGGCCAGGTGCCGTTGGCCCTCTTGGCCACCTGGGCACACTGTTGGCTCATGTTCAGCCAGCTGCTGACCAGTACCCCTAGGCTCCTTTCTGCCTGGACACTGTCCAGCCACACCGTCCCCAGCTTATAACACTGCAGGGAGTTATTGTGGCCTAAGTGCAGGACTCGACACTTGGACTCATTAAACTTCATTTTGTTGGACTCTGCCCATTGATCCAACCATTCCAGATCTCTCTGCAGAGTCCTCCTACCTTCCAATAGATCAACACACACTCCCAGCTTAGTGTCATCTGCAAATTTACTAATGAATGACTCAATACCCTCATCCGTGTCATCAATAAAGATATTGAACAGAGCTGGCCCCAGCACAGACCCCTGAGGGACACCACTGGTGACTGGCCTCCAGCTGGATACAGCACCGTTCACCACCACTCTCTGGGCTCAGCCATCCAGCCAGTTCCTAACCCAGCAAAGAGTGCTCCTGTCCAAGCCCTGGGCTGCCAGCTTTTCCAGGAGTATGCTGTGGGAGACAGTGTCAAAAGCCTTGCTGAAGTCCAAATAGACAACATCCACAGCCCTTCCTGCATCCACCAGGTGGGTCACCTGGTCATAAAAGGAGATCAGGTTGGTCAAACATGACCTACCTCTCCTAAACCCATACTGGCTGGGCCTGAGACCCTGGCCATCCTGTAGGTGCTGCGTGATGACACTCAGTATAAACTGTTCCATTATCTTGCCAGGTACTGAGGTCAGACTGACTGGTCTATAATTTCCAGGATCCTCCTTCCTACCATTCTTGTGAATGGGCATCACATTGGCCAGCTTCCAGTCATCTGGAACTTCACCAGTGAGCCAGGACTGATTGTAAATGATGGAGAGTGGCTTTGCAAGCTCATCTGCCAGCTCCCTCATCACTCTGGGATGGATCCAATCTGGTCCCATAGACTTATGAACATCCAAGAAACTCAGCAGTTCTCTGACTGCCTCCTCTTGGATAATGGGGGGATTATTCTGTTCCCTGACACCATCAACAAACCCAGGAGGACAGTTGTCCTGTAGGCAAGTTGTCTTCCCACTGAAAATTGAGGCAAAGAAGGCATGAAGCACTTCTGCCTTCTCCTCCTCAGCAGTTACTAAGTTCCCTCCCTTATCCAATAGAGAGCAAAGGTTAGCCTTACCTTTCCTTTTGCCATTAATGTGTTTATAGAAACATTTTTTATTGTCCTTTACAGAAGTCGTCATTTTGAGTTCAAACTGAGCTTTGGCTTCTCTAATTTTTTTCCTACATTCTGTAGCAGCCCCCTTAAATATTTCCTAAGGAACCTGGCCCTCCTTCCAAAAATGATGCATCCTGTTTTTATTCCTGAGTTCATCCAAAACCTCTTTGCTTATCCAGGCTGGGCGTTTACCTCGTCGACTGGTCTTCCGGCACACAGGGACAGTCTGTTCCTGTGCTCTCAAAAACTGTTTTGAAGAACACCCAGTGTTGTCCTGAGCTTTCTGTCTTTTTGTCTTAGTGAAGAACTTTCTCACACAGCTTCATCTAAACAATGTCTATGTTCAGAATGTTTACATACTTCTCCTCTGAGAGAAGAAATGATTGATGGTGATGTCCACCATCCAGGTTCAGAGGTGGCATTCTGTGTAGCCAATCCCTGACCTTTGTACAAAATGTATATAATGGAGTGAGATTTTGAAATTAAAGAGAGTTTTTGTTCCTTCACTGCCATGCTGTGAGCTTCATTTGAGTGTTCCTGAAATTGGGACACTCCCAGCCTCCACAAGCCACATCTGGTGACCCCCGGACGTGTGCGGACTGCTGCCTGGGTCACATTTGGTGATCCATGCCGTGTGAAGACTGCAGCCTGCGTCTGCGGATCTTTCACACTGCCGTGTATCTGAAGGTAAAGGCGGTGAGATGACCTCTTCCTCTACCACAGATAGTGTTCTCGTGCTGGACCGTTGGTTTACGGTCCTAGAGAGGGAAAAATCCTCTGTTTCTGCAGAGAAATTCCAGCTGTTGTTTTTTTTTTTGGGAAGATTCGTGGTTTCCTCGGCAATCTCGATATCGCTTTCTGTCTGTCAGAGTGGGGGAGCGCTGGAAGCTGTTTGCTTCAGGCCTGTGTCAGAGAGAACGATGGGCATTTGTTGAAGCTGGTTCATACCTGGAAGCCGGTTGACGATCTCCTATGGGGCTCACAACCCATTTCTGAGGTTCCGAGCCAAGAAGGCTCGGTTCTTATTTCCTCTCCCGAGCTCAGGGAGGAGGGGGAGGCTGACGTCCCCCCCAGCAACAGTGGGCAAGGCCCGGAACCTGCGGCCATGCCTCTGCACAGGTGCAGCAGTTACGGGGCTCTGCCCGTGAATTGTAAGACCAAGCGGGCTGATTTTGTGGCTGGGAGGTCCCCTGCGGGACCTCGTCAGTGTCAGCCCGCCACGGATGGAGGGCAAAGGTGAGTAGGGCTTGTGTGAGCCCCGAGGGGCCAACACCGCCGGCGCGCTCGGACCGGGGGCACCAGCAGCGGCGGCGCAGGATCCACGCATCACCTGTCCCGTACCTTTGTGCCTTTCCGGCATTGGCGCTGCGGTCGCACACCTGGATTCTGTGGGGAAGAGCGTGAGGGCAGATTGTCCCCACTGCGGAATCTCTACTAAGTACGCAGTGAAAGGGGATGGCGTCCAGCCCAAGGAGCGGGGGGAGGAGGTCTCGGTCCCCCGCGCTGCGCAGGGGCAGCCGCACTCCGTGCGGGATTCTGTGAACTCCGGGAGAATGGCTAAGAAGCCCGCCCCGCAGCAGAGGAGGGAGCTGTCTGGAATTGGAGTCCTGGGGGCGGGTGGGGTCTCTTTCGGGGCTCTGTCCGAGCTGCCCCTTGCTGCTGAGGAATTGCCGAGAGGGCGGAGGCAGGGGCGGGGCTCAGCAGGCTTCCAAGCTGTGAGTCCCTCCCATTCACCCCCTGATTTCCCCGTGTCCTCGGAAGAGGAGCCTGGTGCTGCTGTGATTCCGCGGGACATGCCCAC
>VZDJ01001309.1:27765-54314 GCA_008694505.1 Cyanoderma ruficeps | reverse complement strand
TATACAACCAACGTCTGGGAAAACATCCCCATTTTCACTCATCCGGAGGCCCCATACAAACTGGGCCTCAGCAAAATTATAAACTCTAAGAAAGGACTCATGTTTATTAAAATCCATTGTATCAGGGGAAAAGCCTAGCCGGGGGGAAGAAATAACGTATAAAAAAGGGGACTTTACAGAATGGCGCTGAAACAGGCGTCCCGAAAACCTGGCATGGGCCGGTCTTGGGTCTGTTTCCACGTTCAAACGGGATTGGGCTTCGCTGTGGCTGTGATCTTCGCAGGTTGTATTATTTGGTCAATTGTTGTTGCTTTTTTTGTTATCTTTTTAGTGTCTCGAATTCTTTAATTGGGAAAATTAAAAGCTGTAATTTTTTATTCTCGTTTGGTGCACTTCATTTATAACACCTATGACCCCTTGGTACTGGAGCAGTGCCAAAAGGTTGGCATGACAGCTTTGGTGCAGACGATAGAAATGTCAGCTCCAAAAAAGCTGTTTGCCACAATTATGCAGGGGGCTGATGAACCTTTTTTGCAGTTTGCAGAGAGGCTGACAATGTCAGTTGAGCGACATGTGCCAGATCTTTCTGCCAGAACGTCGTTTCTCAAGATCATGGCAAGGAGCAACTGCAATGCGGAGTGTAGAAAGATCATTGAAGCCCTTCTGGGTGATCCTACACTCACTCAAATGGCTGAGGCTTGTGTGAAAATGGGCACCACAGGTGGAAAGGTGGGTGCCATGTGATCAGTCTCCAGCACTCTTGAGGTCCAGTCTTGGCTAGCTGTGGGCCTCAGGGAGGAGGCTGAATGAGGACGGAAGCAAAAGACAAAAAGGCTCTCCAACTCCTCGTGGTAAACAGTCTCACTAGTTTATTGCAGGACGGACACCTTGAAATCCAGGAGGAGAAAGAGGGTGGGATCCTTCGTCCCAGGGGTTTTTAGGCCTAGGGGGAGGGTATGAACAGGGGTCTGCTGACCAAGGGGGCGGATCCAGGGGGGGGAGTTACAGGGGCCATCAGGTAACAGATTCCTGGGAAGGTACAATCAAGAGGCACCCAGTGCGAATTGAACTAATTACTTGGTGCAATACAACATCTCACCCTTGTGTGTTATAATAAATTGTAGGAAAGGTGTTGGGCTTACTTGGATACAAACTAGATACTTGCCCACCACTTTTGAACTGCAGGCGGTTTTCCCTGCTCTTGGTTTGCAAGCTCTGCATGATTGACTTCTGAGGGGGTAGGGATTAAACTATTAAGGGCTTTTAAAACTAGGCAGCATAGTATTCTGAACGCTAATACAATCAAAAATAAAACAACAAAAATTAACAGGATTGTTTTGATTATCAAAGTCCACCACCCCGAGAGTCCCCAGCCTTTGAACACCTCCCTGAGCCAGTCTTCGGATTCTTGCTTCATCTGTCCAACCATGCTTTTTAGTTCTTTGAGGGCAGTGTGGACGTTAGGTGCTTTCGATGCTAAATTCATGCAACAGTCCTTCAAATTCCTGGCATTTGTGCCCATGCAGCAGCAGGAGGAAGTCGATGGCAGCACGGTGTTGGAAGGTTGCCTGCCTGGTAATTTCCTCGTCTTCTAAGAGGGAGCTGATGGCAGTGGATGTTAAATTTGCCTGTTTGACCACTCAGCACTCTAGGTGCCCTAATTCACCTAGGGCTTTGGCTCCTGCTACCCATGGAAGGAAGAGAGACGCAGTGACCTTTTTTGACTGGAACCAATGAAAAACTTCTGAGTTACAATTTGGGTCGAGATTGTCAGTGCTTTTCTTAAGAATTTTGTTAACCGAATTGTTTTTTTGAGTCCATTTGCCAATGATGGTTTGGTTGGGTGCCAACAGAGACAACCGCCTGATGGTACACGGCCCTCCTAGAAGCCGGGATGGGATGCCTGCCCATGCCCGATCTCCACAGATTAGGAATAAACCTTTAGGGAGGCTCTTGGGATGTGAATGGTATGGATTATCTGCTGCAACATGACTCAGGATATCACATCACTTTTTTGCAGTGAGTTCTTCTCGATACTGTAGTATGTTGTGGAAGGCTTCAGTGCTAGATAAAGCTTTTGTGGAGACAAAGTGAATGCAGTACGGTGCTGGAGAGGAGCGTTACAATTGTAATTATTGGGGTTCCTGACCTGCTCTGGGCAATTTTGGTAACTCTTCTTCTATGGTATTTTTTATCATGACAGCCCGCCGATGGCAGATTTTGTTTGGGTATGTGTTATGTGATTTTTGAATGGGATTGGGCACACGTGAGTCAAACCTGTTTGGATACTCTCCAGCTTGCAGGGGAATCCCTACCAGGCAGGTAGACATCGGGTTTTTTGCTGCTGCTGTAGACAGGCAGATATTTTCTTGGAGTGTCTGTGCCAGGGTCACCCAGATGTTTTGGAGTGGCTGAGGGACGATCCACGCAGCTTTCAGACTGCTCAGTGCGAACAGGATGACAATTTTGACAGGGTTCATCGCAAAGCTGAGGGGAGGTAGGGGTTTTTTTTCTCTAAAAGGAAACAGAAAGATATTTACAGTACATTAACAACCTGAAATCTGCCGGAATTAACCAGATACTTAAGAAAGTTCTGTTCTCTTCTTCCAGCGGTGTCTTCTTTTAGAAGCAACAGCTGCTTGCTTCTCATTATCTTCTGCTGGTGCTGGGTTTTTAGGAACAAAAGGTTTAACCCACTTTTGGGGTATCCAGCGTGGGCCTGAAGGGGTGGAGACGCACGTGTAGCCATGCCCCCAGGTCATGAGTTCATAGGGACCTTTGGTTTCCCAGGTTTCTGGGTCCCTAATCAGAACTGGTGGACGTTGTGACAATTTAAACTGATTACCACTGTTAAAATGACGTACCACTGGGGGACTCATATTTTCAAACGAACAATTCAGAAAATTAATTGTGAACATTGCTTTGCACAGTTTCTGTGGTGGTGACATCCACGCTGTGGAACTATTTTGCCTAGCCAGGACTTTTTTGAGCGTCTGCTGGGCACGCTCGACAACAGCTTGGCCTGTGGGGGAGTGGGGGATGCCTCTTATATGCTCCACTCCCCACTGCTGGATGAAGTCTAGGAATTCTTTGCCTTTGTATGCTGGGCCGTTATCAGTTTTGATTTTCTTAGGGATCTTCAGTACAGAAAAGGCTTGCACAAGGTGTTTTTTGGCATGTGCAGCCATTTCTCCTGCATGGGCAGAGGCATAAACTGCACTTGAATAGGTATCAATGCTTACATGTACATACTTTAGGCAGCCGAAACTAGGAATGTGTGTGATGTCTGTTTCCACTTTTCACAGCTTCCAAGCCCTCTGGGGTTAACTCCCATGCCTGCCGATGGCATGGCTTTTTGTTGGCAGTCAGGGCAGGTGGCCACAATGGCATTAGCCTGACCGCGTGTTAATTGGAATTGACGCATTAGGCCTGGTGCATTTTGATGGTACTGCTGTTGACTTAGCTTTGCTTGTTGGAAAACATCTGGAAGGTGTGCCAATTCTTCTGGGGCTGCAAGGGAATCTGCTTTGTGATTACCTTCTGCAATCTCACCTGGTAAATCGGTATGTGACCTCACGTGCATAATGTAAAATGGGTGGTCTCGATGCGAAACTAAATAAATCAGTTTTGAGAGCAACCTGAAGAGACACTTGTTCTTGATGTCTTTGAGGACTGCCTGCTCCGCTCTGGACACTACCCCAGCTACGTAGGCAGAGTCCGTGACCAAATTAATTGGCTTCGGGAACCTCTCAAAAGCTATCACTACTGCGGCCAGTTCAGCTATCTGAGGCGATCCCTCCAAAAACTCTACATCAGCTTCCCAACGCTGAGTTTGGGAATTTCTCCAAGTCATCACCCACTTGTGGGACGCTCCAGATGCATCAGTGAACACTGTGCGTGCCTTGAGTGGCCTACGACTCCTTTTCTCACAAGGAATGAGGTGGAACTCCTCATTAAACAATTTGTGAGACAGGGTGTGGGCTGATATTTGCCCACTGTAGCTGTCCAGGGATATTTGGAGGTTGGCATTCCCCTGGAGCAGACACTCAAACATCTCTTTGGTCAGCCTCTTGGGAGCATTCTTTTCCTCCCAGAAAGCTTGACCGGGAGGTGAATACATGCAAAGTCACAACCAGCCAGCTCACACAGTCTCAGCCTGGCTTTCTGGATTAGCTGAGCTATCAGCTCTTGTGGCCTTGTGATAGTCTTGGACCTTTGACAGGAAAGGAAGACCCACTCTATTATTAAGAGCGCATCTCTCTGCCCTTCGTCCCACTGAAAAATTAAACTGTGTAAGTGTGGCAATTTTCATAGAACAATGAATTTGAAAGGCAGCTCGGGCTTGTAACGGTGATCCTGCCTCTCTGTTAAAGCCTTCTGTGCTTTTGCTATTGCAGTTTTTGCCTCCGGGGTCAGTTCCCTAGGAGAGAGCAGCTCCCTCTCCCCCTTCAATAAATTGTTGGGGGGTGCTAGGTCTTCGTTGGTGAGACCAAGCCAGGGCCTGACCCAGTTTAAAGGACCCACACAGGGAATGGAGATCTGCTAGGGGTTTGGGATCACTTTTAATTTCCAATTTTTGCAGGACAATGGTCTGTGATCATTAAGCCTAGATATTTCCAAGGTGGCATTTTTTGAACTTTGTCTTCCTGCAGTTGGAATCCAGCAGAGATTAAAACTTTAACCACTAGGTCAAGCGTGTGTTGGAGTGTAATGTCATTGGGGGCACACACGAGCACGTCGTCCATGTAGTGGAGGATGATGGCTTCTCTTTTTTTGGCACGTACTGGGGACAGTAGTGAGGCTACGTATTGCTGGCAGATAGAAGGACTGCATTTTAAACCTTGAGGCAAAACCTTCCAATGATATCGCTTCATTGGGGCTTCTAGATTGGTGGTAGGAACTGAGAATGCAAACCGTGTGGCATCTTCGGGGTCTAGTGAAATTTGGAAGACGCAGTCTTTGATATCAATAACTATTAATTGCCAATTTTGGGGAAGCATGGTTGGGGAGGCCATCCCTGGTTGGAGTGACCCCATGTCCTGTATCACTTTGTTTATTTCTCGGAGGTCATGAAGGAGCCTCCACTTATTTTTCCCTGTTTTTTTAATTACAAACACCGGGGAAATCCAAGGGCTGTTTGTTTCCTCTATGTGACCTTTTGCCAATTGTTCTTCTACGAGTTCTTTGAGCGCCTTAAGTTTTTCTTTATTGAGTGGCCACTGATTTATTCAGACTGGGATATTGTCTAGCCATGTTAGCTTTTGCATGGGGCGCTCCACAGTGGCCACTTCTAAAAATCCTGGGGGTTTTTCAGAATTACTAATTTCACCCCCCACTGGGACATGGTGTCGCTCCCCCACAGGGGAGTTTTATAGTCAATGACAAACGGATGGACACTAGCCAATTTTCCATCTGCCCCTTCAATTTGTACAATGTTTTTTGAGATTTTTGCCAATTGGAGTCCTCTTATACTCTGAAGTTTGCCAGCTACAGGTTGCAGTTCCCAGTGTGATGGCCACACAGTCTCAGGTAGGATCGTAATGTCTGCGCCCGTATCTAGCACTCCCTTCACATGGAGGCGCTCTGACCCACAGGCTAGGTTGCATGCCATAGAGGGTTTATCTTCTCCTACCACCTCTGCCCAGTAGACTATAGAAATCCCTTTGCCAGGGGCTGCTATTTGCTGGCTAGCTCGCCCCGGGAATTCTATATGTCAAAGGTTTGGAGGGACTGAGTCCTTGGCTGAGGCGTGATTAAGGCTTGAGAAAAGAGCGGCTCTCCACGAGGTTTGAGATGGTTTATTTCTCCAGGTACCTCTCCAGAGTGGTGGAAGGCAGAGAGGTCCTAGAGGCCACGTGGAAAGAGAGCGAAAAATCTCCTGTCCCCAGGTTATATATCCCGGGGCAGGTCTCCAGACAGGAAGGGCAGGGACCACTGGCCAGTACAGTATTATAAAGACAATAGGTGTAGGTAACACCTAATTACCTGGGCGAATCAGGGGTTCCATGCCTAAAATCTTTTGACTCTGGCAAGGTGATTGACAGCAGGGTCAAGGTGATACCATTACGGGGTTTAGGAGAGAGAGGGGGGGAATTGGGACAAACAGGAACAAACCACTACAAACATGCAAACATAAAAGCAGTTGGAAAAACCCGAATTTTGCACCACTACAGTAGACCTCGGGTGTTTTGCCCTCTACTGGGACTTCTGCTGGAATGGGAATACCCTGAGCAATGATTTGTCCTTTGGCCAAATAGAAGTGTGGCTGAGGACAATGCGCCAAGAGACTGAATTTAGGCATGCTCCCTTTGGTGGTCATGGGAACAATTTCAATCTCTACAGGTGTGTGTGCAGTGTCCCCAATAACAAAAAACTCACTGTCTGGTCCTGGATGATGTGCTGTCACGTCTGGTGCGTTTTCAGGAAACTCTACTTCAATTATGGCCCATTGTGCAGATCTGAAAATAAAGGTATCTTTGGTTACAAGCTTAAAACGCCCACAAGGTTGCCAAATCTTATTAGATAAATACTCCCCATTTTTTTCTTTGTTTTTCTACACCCAGCTTTTCCTCCCCCCCTTTTTCTGTTGGAAAAGAGCTTTTTTTTGTATTGGAATCTGTCGCATTTGTGTCTTGGCGCGTGACAAATTCACTGACAAATTCACGCTGGACTGTTAGTTTTTTTGATTGCTGGTAGTGTTATCTCTTTGAATGTTTTCTTTCTTTTGCTGGTTGTGGGGACAGTCTCTGGCAAAGTGTCCAGGCTTCTTGCACAGGAAGCAGATGATGTGTCAAGGTTGTTTTGGTGTGGTTTGTTGTTTGTCATCCTCAGGCGTTGCAGCTGCTGCAGTTTTTTGGTTGGTAGATTTGAGCTTTTCTTCGGGTGAGTTGAACAGCTCTGTTTTCAGGGCACATGCTTTTGCTATCTGTGTTACTGTAGGTGGAGGGTCAACCGGGAGTCCTAGAATCATTCTGCGGCAGGCTTCATTGGCATTTTTTCGAACCATGTTATGGAGTATTTGTGCCTGTGCCACTGAGCCTTGTACTTGTTTTTCGATTGCCGCTTGGAGCCTTTCCGCGAACTGCAAAAAACCTTCAGAATCATGCTGTTTAATATCAAGATAGTTGGTTTGTGGTTTGATTGTTGGCAACTGATAAAAACCTTTTCTGGAACCTTAGCAATTTTTTCTAAAACAAACTTTGATAATACTTTAGCTTGGTCCTCAGCGATAGACCACTGGCCCTCTCCACATAAATGTTCATAGATGATATCTCTCCCTTCTAAATCTTTAGCACCTTGAGCAGTTTCACTGAGCTCTTTTAAGAGCTCTTTTAAAGATGTTTTCCAGGTATCTTCCCAGAAATCAAATTCCAAGGGAGATAATAAGCATTTAAATATTTCTTTTAAATCTGCTGGTGTTAGTTCGAGAGATGCAAAAGTGGTTCTTAATTTACTTTTAAAAACCCCACTATCTCTGCCAAATTCCCTTTGGGTTTTATTTAATTATTTTCTATTTTGGAAGGAGAAAGGCTGGTAGTTTCTAATTGCATTATCTTTACCAGAATATGTAACAGGAGCTGCTGAAAATATAACTTCACTATTTTGGCTTTGCTCTTTAGGGATATTTGATTCCATTTTGTTTTTATGAGGGTTAGTTGTAGGCTTGTTTTATTTATTGTGATTTTCTTTCTCTTCTGGGGTGCTGAGTGTGGCTGTAGCAACAGCTTCAGTTTCACACTCAGCTCTGGGTCTTGGCTCGGCTCCACCCCTGTGGGGGTTGGGTCCAGCACAGCTCGGGGCTTCGGGCTGTTCCCAGGCCTTGGCCTCGGGGCTGCACCTTCGGCAATGTGGATTGGGTTCGGGGTTACCCTGGGTTCTAGGCTTGGGACCCCTTCTACTCTCGGCTTCTTCTAGTGCCCGGGGACTGGCTTCTGCTTGAGCCTCGGCAGCCTTGGCTATACCCTCAGTAGGCCATGCAGTTCCGGCACCTCTCCAACCCTCCTGGGCTTCGGCAGCCCCGGCCCTGCCCCCGCAGCCACCCCCGGCACTTCCAGCCCCACCCCCACCCCATGCAGCCACACCCCTGGGCCACGTGGTCTCGGCTGCTCTGTTTCTGCTCTTGGTCCTCATGGTTTCGGTTCTGGCCTCACCCCCACTTCTGTGAGANCTCACTAGACCATGCAGTCCTGGCCCCACCCCCACCCTCATGGGCTTCAGCAGCCCCGGCCCTGCCCCCGCAGCCACCCCCGGCACTTCCAGCCCTGCCCCCACCCCATGCGGCCACACTCCCGGGCCACGTGGTCTCAGCAGCTTTGTTTCTGCCCTCGGTCCACATGGTTTCGGTTCTGGCCTCACCCCTACTTCTGTGGGAGCTGTTTGGGGGGCAGGGCTGTTCGGTGGGGGGTGTGGGGGCTGGGTATTGAAAGGAGTGGGTGGGGGAGCTGGGAAGTGGGAGGGGGGGCTGTTGGACGGCGTGGTAACCATGGGAACCGGCATTGAAACATCAGGGGGCGGGGTCGCAGGATGAAGTCATGCAGGGCAGGGATATGGGATGGGGGGCAGGGACATCTGAGGGGAGGAAGGAATTGTGGGGTCAGCAAGTGTTGGGGGAGGGGACCGGTGGGTGAAATGGATTGTGGGAAGAAGGATAACTCAGGGGAGGTCGGCTCACATGGTCGTGGCCATATTGGCTATTTGCCATGTGTTCAGACTTGCTTATGGGGTAAGAACTATTATTTTTAGAGCTATCGAAGCACAGATTTTCAGATACAGTGGGTGGGAAAGGAGGTTAAAGGGAAGAATCTTTATCAGTCTGCACACACTTCTCTTTCAGCTCAGGGGCAGAGTGGATGGGGGAAGGGGCAGAGGGGAGGGGGAATTGCACTGGCTGGTCTTTTGTCTGCTTAATTATTTCTTTACGAATTAGAATAAACAGTGGGAGGAATTTTGGAGCTGTTTTATCACCTAATTCAACTTGATTTGTCAATAAAGATCCAATTTTGTCCCAGTAAGGGATAAAATTTATATTTTGCTCATTAAAGTCAGGCAAAAGAGAGGATAGCCAGTGGATAAACTGTTGTAATTTTTTCTTTGAGATTTTTCTGTCCCCCTTATTTAAACCTTGTAGGATTAAAGAATATTGGCCTTTTTCCTGCACAGAGAGTTCTGACCCCATCACTCTGTGCAGTTTTATCTACCCCGATTATAGCAAAAGCAAACCAAAACCAAAAGCAACAATAACTCAGCTTAGGAAAATCTCGTCCTCTAATAGGATGAGGGAAACCACGTGTTAGGGGGAGCCCGCAGTTTTTAAACCACCCACCCACATGGAATTTTTCCTTATAGAAAAGGTTACATGCCCCACCACCCCACCCACTCGGGGGTCACCTCGGGGTGTTCCAGAGGGTGCTTATGTTCCTCTTGGAACTTCGGCTGGCTGCATTCTGCTGTAATGGGTCTTCTGTCCAGAACCGATCTGCGTGGGTCATCGACAGGTTGATGGCTCTGTCCCAAACCAGAGCACCGTGCAAAAAAACAGCAATTCTGGCCTGGGTGATTGACAATCCAAAGCTTGTAGATCAAGCTATTCACGTGGGTCTCAGAACCTTGAAGGGAGCACCACATTTGGGTCGCCAATCTGATCAGTCTCCAGCACTCCTGAGGTCCAGTCTCGGCAAGCTGTGGGCCTCAGGGAGGAGGCAGAAGGAGGACAGAAGCAAAAGACAAAAAGGCACTCCAACTCCTCATGGTAAACAATCTCACTAGTTTATTGCAGGATGGACAACTTGAAATCCAGGAGGAGAAAGAGGGTGGGATCCTTCGTCCCAGGGGTTTTTAGGCCTAGGGGGAGGGCATGAACGGGGGTCTGCTGACAAAGGGGGCGGATCCAGGGGGGCGAGTTACAGGGGGCATCAGGTAACAGATTCCTGGGAAGGTAGAATCAAGGGGCCCCTGGTGCAAATTGAACTAATTACTCGGTGCAATACAGCAGCAATGGTTTGCCACTCTGCGGCCACCCTGGAAGGAGCAGCGGAGTGGCAAGCAGACACAGGCAAATGTTCACACCAGGAAGAAGAAAGGGAAGAAAGGGAAATAGGGAACTTTTCCATCGTTTCTCTGTGGACGGTGTGGAAGGCCCAATCACACGACCAAGGCCTGTAAGGCAACAGTCCATGTGAACGGCCACCCTCCTTTGGGTTTGGGAAACAGGAAGCGCAGCGCGAAGGGAAAGCGCGCTCAGACACAAGTGCCTTTCCAGTCGACAGTGCCGATGGAGATATGCTGGGCAAACTCACAGCCAGCACCCACGGTTCAGCAGGCCTAGATGTCTGCACCGCTGAAACGGTTGTCATAGAAGACAACGCAGTGCATAAAGGCCCTCTGGATGCCTTTGGTCCTTTGAGAGATGGTTTGAGTGCCCTTCTTATGGGCAGGTCTAGTACCACCACTCAGGGTATCATTGTGCATCTGGGTCTCGTGGATGCAGATTACACGGGAAGGATTTATGCCATGGTTTCCACGTCCACTCCCCCCCTCACTATCCCAGAGAAAACAGGAATTGCTCAACTTGTGCCTTTTAAGTTTTCTGTTCGCAGGGCAGAGTCTCGGGAGAGAGGAGACGGCGGCTTCGGATCCACCGGGCCGCCTCAGGTCTTCTGGACTGTTGCTCTGGGCAAGAACCATCCCGAAAAGACGTGCACCCTGACCATTCCTGGTGCAAAGCCATCAAAAATTTACCTTCGCGGACTCCTAGGCACAGACGCAGACATTTTGATTGTGTCCATTGCTGCTTGGCCACCAGATTGGCCTTTGGACCCGGTGGCAACGTCTCTTTCAGGTCTGCGAGGAGCGAGGACATGCTACGTAAGCCAGAAGCAGGTGGCAATCACAAACAAGGAGGGTCAGACATTCATGGTTTGGCCCCATGTCACTGAAACCTCTAATAACCTTTGGGGGAGGGATTGTCTGGCCACGTGGGGGGTGCAATTGGGGACGGATTTTTGATCGGGGCCACTGCGCAGAAGGGCACAGAGTGTCCGACACCTCCTATCAGGTGGCTGACGAACAAACCCATTTGGGAACCCCAGTGGCCCCTTCCTCAAGATAAATTAGTCGCCCTTCATGATTTGGTGCAGGAACAGTTGGACCAGGGTCATTTGGAACCTTCTACCAGTCCCTGGGACACTCCTGGGTTCTGCATCAAAAAGAAGTCTGGGAAATGGAGGCTTCTACAGGACCTCCGAAAGGTGAATGCAGTGATGGAAAGCATGGGGACGTTGCAGGCTGGTATGCCGTCGCCCACCATGCTTCTGGCAGAATGGCCGGTCCTCGTTGTGGATTTGAAGGATTGGTTTTTTATGATACCTTTGCATCCCAATGACAGACCGAAATTTGCCTTCTCGGTGCCAGCAATTAACAATGCTGAGCCCGCAAAATGGTATCAATGGAGGACTTTGCCTCAAGGAATGCGGAATTCGCCATGCCTGTGCCAGTGGTTTGTGGCTCAAGCCTTGCCTGGAGTTCGCAAGCAATTTCCTAATGCCCGGTTTTATCATTACATGGATGACATCCTGGTGGCTGCGTTCACCCAGGATGAGTTGCAGAGGATTCAGCCTCAGCTGGTCCATGTTTTGCATTCTCATGGGCTGCAGGTGGCTCCGGAAAAGGTTCAGCAGGAACCACCTTGGAAATATCTGCGTCTCAAGATCTTTGAATGCACGATCCAGCATCAAGAGGTGCAATTTGTGATCTCGGTGCGCACATTGAATGATGCCCAGAAATTGGTGGGTGTCACCACTTGGTTACGTCCGTATTTGGGACTAACCACAGCGCAGCTGTCTCCTCTGTTTGATTTGTTAAAGGGAGACACTGATTTGAAATCACATCGGACATTGACCCAGGAGGCACGTCAGGTGCTTGAGGAGGTTCAGCAAGGTTCATCACATTGATCCCTCCACTGATGTCACTGTGTTCGTCACCACTCCTGATTTACATCCCACAGCCATAATTGGCCAATGGAGTGACAAGTGGTCTGACTCCTTGCATGTCCTGGAATGGGTTTTCTTGCCTCATCAGCCGCAGAAAACTGCAACAGCGCTGTTCGAGCTCATTGCTCGTTTGATAATCAAATGCTGACAACAGTGTTTGCAATTGATGGGTGCAGACCCTGCACAGATTGTGCTCCCGGTACCATGGGAAGAATTTGAGTGGAGTCTGGCAAACAGTGCATCACTGCAAAGTGCTCTGGAAAGTTTTACAGGGCAGATCACTTATCATCTGCCCAGCCACAAGCTGCTGCACGTGGAGAAATCTGTGCAAATTTCTTTGCAGCCAAAAAACAGCCAGGAACCAGTGCAAGGACCCACCATCTTCACGGACGGGTCGGGGAAAACAGGGAAGGCCATTGTCACTTGGAAGGATGGATCTGAGTGGAAGGTCCTGGAAGGCCTTTAGGATGGATCAGCCCAGTTGGTTGAATTGAAGGCTGCCATTATGGCTTTTCAGGAAATTTCCCAGCAACCCTTCAACTTGATCATGGATTGTGCTTACGTGGCCGACATTGCCCAGCGGTTGGTATAGAAGTTCCCTTTCTGGGGCTGCTCGACTGGCTAGCTGGCCCCGGGATTCTATAGGTCAGAGGTTTGCTGTCTGGATCTCAGACTGATGCGTGGAGTGCGGCTNGTCGCTGGGTTCGGATGGTTTATTTCTCCAGGAAACCTCTCCAGGGCAGATGGAAGGCAGAGAGGGTCCTGGAGCCCAGGTGCAAGAGAGCGAAAATTCCTCTGCCCTCAGGTTAAGTACCAGGGGCGTCTCCCGGGCAGGGAAGGGCCAGGGCCCAATTGTTAGTAAGGTGTATTATAAAGACAATAGATGTAGGTGGCATCTGATTACCTGGACAAATCAGGGGTTTCATCCTCAGAATCTTCTAACTCTAGCAGGGTGATGGACAGGGGTTCAAGGGACCGTACCATGAGGNGGGGGGGGGGGGGTTTGGGACAGAACAATTACAAACATACAGAACATTGGAAAAAACCGAAATATGCACTGCAACAGGTTGGGTCATTCAGTATTGAAGGAAGTCAGTAATCCTGTCTTGTTTTGCTTACTGGAGACCTTGTGGTGTGCAATTCGGGACAGGGTTCATCCTTATTATGTTCTGCATCTACGAAGACACACTAATTTGCCTGGATTTGTAGCGGAAGGTAACGCGAGGGCTGACAAGCTGGACAACCCAGTGTGGGTGGCCCCTCAGCCTGATACACTCGTGCAGGCCAAGGCATCACATGGGTTTTTCCACCAGAACGCGCATACGTTGCAGAAGCTGTTTCAGTTGACGCCAACTGAGGCCCGTGACATTGTCGAGTCCTGTGATGACTGTCATGCGGTCGCTGCACCTCTGCTGGCAGGGGTGAATCCCAGGGGCCTTAAGGCCTTAGAACTTTGGCAGACGGATGTCACTCAGATTGCCGAGTTCGGCCGGCTCAAGTATGTGCATGTTATGGTGGACACGTTCTCCTCTGCTATGTGGGCTTCGGCTCACATGGGAGAAAAGACCCGAGATGTCATTGCCCACTGGAGGCAGGCCTTTGCCGTCCTAGGCATACCTTCTGCTGTCAAGACCGACAATGGTCCTGCTTACGCATGACAGAAGGTGCAGCAGTTCCTGCAGTTGTGGGGCGTTTCTCATAAATTTGGGATCCCTCATTCTACCACGGGCCAGGCAATTGTAGAACGTGCTCATGGTACACTCAAGCGTGTTCTTCAAAAACAAAAACAGGGAATGCAGGGTGAAACCCCGCACAGTCGGTTGCAAAAGGCTTTGTACACAATCAATCACCTTACGGTGCCGCAGAACTCAAATAACCCTGTTTTCTTGAATCACCACCTTTCATTACAGGCTTCGGACGAGACACATCAGCCTTGGGCGAAGGTCCGGGTGCGAAATCTACTCACCAAGCAGTGGGAAGGTCCCTACGACCTTATCGCCTTGGGGCGCGGGTATGCTTGTGTCTCCGTAGACACAGGAGTACACTGTGTGCCTGCAAAGTGTGTCTGTCCTGACCTGAGACCGCAGGGACAGAATTCGGCCAAGGGACAGTCAGGAGACCGTGATCAAAATGAAGGTCAACCACTGGAGGAACCACTGAGTGACGACTCTTATGTCGAGGACATGAGCGATCACTCTGATGGCCGTTCATGAACAGAAACTGAACAATGTTCATTTTCTTTTTTTGTTTTTCTTTTAATTTATGGAAAAAGGGTGAGATGTTGCCCTGAGCTTTCTGTCTTTTTGTCTTAGTGAAGAACTTTCTCAACCAGCTTCATCTAAACAATGTCTATTTTCAGAATGTTTACATACTTCTCCTCTGAGAGAAGAAGTGATTGATGGTGATGTCCACCATCCAGGTTCAGAGGTGGCATTCTGTGTAGCCAATCCCTGACCTTTGTACAAAATGTATATAATGGAGTCAGATTTTGAAATTAAAGAGAGTTTTTGTTCCTTCACTGCTGTGGTGTGAGCTTCATTTGAGTGTTCCTGAAATTGGGACACGCCCAGCCTCGAGAAGCCACAACCCAGCTTTCCTGAACTCCTTTGTTTTTAAAGGCCGCTTCCCAAGGAACTCTCTGAATAAGTCTTTTAAATAGGCCAAAGTCTGCCCTCTGGAAGTCCAATGTAAAAGTCTTATTGATGTACCTCCTGATTTCACCAAATATCAAGAACTCTATAATTTCATGATCGCTCTGCCCCAGTCGTCCTCCAACCACCACATCTCCCACCAGCCCATCTCTATTTGTGAACAACAGATCCAACATAGTCTCTCCCCTGGTGGGCTCACCTTCCAGCTGTGACAAAAAGTTATCATACATGCACTCTAAAAATTTCCTGGACTGTCTCTTTTATGCTGTATTAAGTTCCCAGCAGATGTCTGGCAGGTTGAAGTCACCTAGAAGAACAAGGGCTGATGATCCTGAAACATTCTCCAGCTGCTTATAGATTAAGTTGTCCACCTCTTCCTCTTGGTTGGGTGGACGATAACAGACTCCCAGTAGGATGTCAGCCTTGTTGGCTTTCCCCTTAATTCTTACCCATAGGCGTGCAACTCCATCTTCATTAGTTTCAATACCTATGGTGTCAAAAGCCTTCCTAATATAAAGGGCCGCCCCTCCACCTCTTTTCCCTTTCCTGTCTCTTCTGAAGAGCTTGTAGCCATTGAGTGCAGTGCTCCAGCTATGTGTGTCATCCCACCACATTTCTGTGATGGTGACTACATCATAGCTTTGCTGTTGCACCATGACCTCCAGCTCTTCCTGTTTGTTACCCATGCTACGTGCATTGGTATACATGCACTTCAGCTGGGCTGCTGATTTCACTCCTAACTCAGGCTTAGCACCCTTGGGCCTGCTTCCAGGCAGCCCAGCTGCATCCCCTACCTTCTTCAAACCTAGTTTAAAGCCCTCTCAATGAGGTCTGCCAGCTCCTGAGCCAAGAACCTTCTACCCTTAACAGAGAGATGTATCCCATCTAGTTCCAACAGAGCAGGTGCCGTGAAAGTTGTGCCGTGATCAAAGAATCTGAAATTTTGTTGATGACACCAACCCTTAAGCCACTTGTTAACAATGTGAGTTCTCCTATTTCTTCCATCATTTTTCTCTGTCACCAGAGGGACTGAGCAGAGAACTACCTGGGCCCCTGTCTTGTCAACCACATGACCCAATGCCCTAAAGTCCCTTTTAATTGCCTTGACACTCTTTTTTTTCGATCTCATCACTGCCAGCCTGGAGTATCAGCAGTGGGTAATAATCAGCGGGCTGAATCAGTCCCGGAAGTCTCTTAGTAATATCCTTTATCCAGGCCCTATGGAGGCAGCAGACTTCCCTGTGGGATGGGTCCGGGTCACATATGGGACCCTCTGTTCCCTTCAGAAGGGAGTCACCTACTACGATTACCCTTCATTTCTTCTTGATGTTAGAGGTGGAGATCTGTCTTACAGATTAATCCAAATAGGGAGACTCACTGGGCAGATAATGTCCCTCTAAATCATCTAAATCATCCAGCTGGTTCTCTAGAACCAGGGCCTCATGCCTATTATGAAGTGGCACCTGGCTAGAAGATGGGGGTCGGGAGAAATTTTTATTATTATTACCTCCCCGAGCAGGGACCCTTTTCCATTCCCCTTCATCTACCAGGTGCTCTTCTATTGCCTGGGAGTGGGAGTCATACAAGTCCTCTGAGTACAGATGGGCATCCCTTAAAGATGGAAGGGCTGAATTCCACCAGTCTATTTCCCTTTCACTTTCCCTGATACTCCTTAATCGTTCAACTTCCTCCCTAAGCTCAGCCACCAGTGAAAGGAGGTCATTCATATGCTCACACCTCAGGTGTGCCTCCTTCATATTATCCCCTGAAACAACTGATAAGCTTAAACACTCCAGGCAGGAATTGGTCTGTACAGGCGCATCCTTTTTGGAGGGCTCCACTTGGTCACATACACCAATACCAACATCAGTTTTAGACCGTGTTGAAACCATTACTAACAGAAACCACAAGACCAAACAGCCAGTAGAAACACCTTGAACAACACAACAGACAGTACTCCTTGCCAGCAAGAGAACCAGCAACCCTGCCTGCTTGCCCTGCCTGCGCAACCTGCCTTGGCCATGCCCTAGAGACCTGCCATGCCCCTGTTTTCCCGCTCCTGTTCGCCATGCTCCGGCAAACAACTAGCAGTTGCCTTAGTGATCCGATGGCAATATCATACCCCATGGCACCCTCAAAGCTCCGGACAGGTGGAAAGGATGAATCAGACACTAAAAGCTTAGTTTTCAAAGTTAATGCTAGAAACAAAAATGTCTTGGGTAAAGTGCCTTCCTCTAGCTCTATTGAACATCAGGACTATGCCTCATTCTGAAACTGGACTATCACCATTTGAGATGTTGTATGGAATGCCTTATGAACATGGGATGCCGGTGGGGCACCCACAAATAGAGGATGGCCAAATTCAACCCTATTTGATAGCCATAAATAAGAACCTGCAAGATTTGCGGAACCATGGACTGATAAACCAAAGCACTCCCTTAGGATTTGCTATACATAAGATACAACCTGGAGATGAGGTACTGATCAAAACCTGGAAAGAAATCCCGCTGACACCTCACTGGGAAGGTCCCTTTCTTGTCCTTCTCACCACAGATACAGCCATCAGAACTGCAGAAAAAGGTTGGACTCACGTGTCACGGGTGAAGAAAGTCAAGCATTGGAAAGATACACCGGAGTGGAAGGTGTCCTCCTCACCCGGAGACTTAAAAGTTAGACTACAGCATCACTATAAATGACCAACAATCAGATAAGTTGTCTGAAACACGATTGTGAATGTTTTCCATTTATTCATTTTAAGTGTGTATATAGTATGTTTGTAACCCTAACATAAAGAAACCACAAGTTATGTAAGACCCCAGTGAAGGAGTGAGTGGCTGAGATGTGCAATAGTGCATGAAGCAAGTGCAGAGCTCCAATCTGTGGTTCCATTGTCCTGCGAGGCAAATGGCCAGAGATGAGCAAAGCGAGTCCTGGACTGATTGTGTGAGAGTAAAAAGACATGACTGAGACACACAAATAAGTGCGATGCAAGTGCAGAGCTCGAATTGGCATTTCTGTAGCCCTGCGAGGGGAGCAGCCGAAGAGGAGCAAAGAGAAAGAGGAGCAAAATGGGAAATAAAGACAAGAAATAGTAGCTAAAAACCCCATAGGGTGCATCCTAACCTACTGGAAAGAGATCAGGGGAGCACCAGGAGGGACAATTAGTAAAAAGATGCTTATCAAATATTTTAACTGCTAGTGACCAAGTTATTCATCAGATAATAAAAAGAAATGGTCACCTAATGGGTATTTGAATTCTGATACAATTTTGCAGTTAATGTTACACTGCCAAAGAAAAGATATGTGATCTGAAAAGGACTGGCAAAAAAACCCTCCAAACCCATGGGTAGTTGTGGAGAATGAGAACAACCTTCTCCCAGGTTATTGTTACATTTATCATGATGTAAGTTTGTTTTGGTGTCATTAACAACTCTGAATGTACTGTCAGAGAGGATTGGCAAGCCTGGCTCGCCGGAGAAAGTAGCCCCAATAGAAGGTTCGCCCACCCTGCAATTGCCAATGATGAAACAGTGTTGCGAGCAGAGGAGAGGAGAAAGCAATGAGAGCAAGAAGCTGAAAGGGAGAGAGTGCAGTAGGAGCAAGATTTCGACCCATACTGTGGAATGCGAAGAATGACTGATCCCCCAACTTGACTCAACAACCAGCGGAGGGAGAGAAAGTCCTGAACAGAGTTTCCCTAGCCGCTCTGGGTCTGATGACAGTTACGATCCTGCTCAGCAGTGATGGGGAATCATATGGGAAGCCTTGATTGAGGATGAGTTTATTCCGCAAGCACTCCCAGTAATCTCTGTCCCCGGTAACCCAAACAAACACCAGTGGGTGGGGCTGGTTTGGAAGCTTGTCCTAGAGGGGCAAAAAGCTGTAATGCAGTATGGACTGACTAATCCTTATGTATAGACCTTGCTGGACCGCATTTTTACTAGCATTTTAATGGCTCCGTTTGAATGTAAAAAGCTGGTGATTTATTAAACAAATATGAATATCGATCTACTATTGATATCCAACTGAGATGGACAAAAACTCTCTAACAGTTTAAAGTTAGAAAGTGTATGTTTATTACGATGCAGGGCAGCATGCAGGATAGCTCCCAAATACACACTGCAATTTACAGATAATCATAGTCCTTTTATTTACAAAGATGTTGAATACCCACAACACAAATGCATATTCATAGCCCCTGGTACGTCCCATTCTCCACTTTGTATGGTAATTAGCTAAAAAGCTATTAAGCATGGGGAGTTTGTCCTTTGAAATGGGTCGATGGTCTTTTTCAAGGGGAGGGGGCTTAAAATGAGGAAGTAAGAAAAGTCTTCATCACTCACCTTTCTACCTTTTCAATGCAAATATGACAAATGAGCCCTGGTAGGACTCCCACTTCCTAGCTTCGTGACTTTCAATGGGTTTCGGAGTATGGGAGTTTCTGTAATTGTCTTGTGTTCTTAAATCTATTTATCAGATTCTCTGTTTCTCATTACAAACACTGCTAAACAAACATAAAGTTGATGAGCAATCAGTTATTCAGGCCTGGGAAAGTTAACTCAAATCTGGTTTCTCTTAACTAACTACAAAGTTAATTTTTAACAAACTTTAATTAATCCCAACAAAGCTTATCTCTAACTAAAAACTTCTCTAAAATCCTCAGTTCTTTTAAGCCTATGTCTCACTGGCAGACACCTTTTTAAAACCCACGCAGAGACTGCTGTGGCAAGTTTTCCTAGGGTGACTATGGTGCCTATATCCCCAATCGTCTGTTCTGTGTGTGCTGTGTGTTCTGTACCTTTAAAACTGGTTCTGAGAGTGAGCAGGGAAAGAAGAAGCACACAGTTTGTCTTGAAAAAACAGTTTTCACTCCTCCATTTTTCTTTCTTCATCCTTGGGGTGTTCGTCAGATGCACGTACAGTGGCAAGAGAGAGGTTTTTTTTCCTTTTAGTTAGTCTAGCTAGATGAGGCAAAGAAGCTTCCTGGACTGTTTTTTTGTTGCTCTTTTCCTTTTTTTCTTGAGACTGTTTAAATCTGCTCTGGACTGAAAAAACCCAGAGGAGCACCAGGAGCTGCACCTGTGGCCCACCGGACCTGGACCTCAGCATTTTCCAGCGCCGAAAGGGACCGGAGCTGATAAAAGACTAAAAGAACTGAGCTGACTCATGGCAAGGACTTCTCTCAATTTTGCCATCTCTCTCTCTCCTCAGACCAGCGAGAAGTTTTATTGTTTCATATTATTCATTCCTTATGCTTGTGGGCAGTTTGTTTGTTAAATAAATAGTTTTTTCCACTTTTCTCCGAGGAAGTTCTTTCCCCGGACCGACTGGGGGGAGGGGCCATTTAGGTTTTGCTCTCCAGAGGAACCCCCATTCGGAGGTTTCCTCCCAAATTTGCCCTAAACCAGGACACAAGTGCACTGGGAAAGATGGGTAGAAACTGCTGTGACTGAAAATCTTGGGCTTCCTCAAGGGGACCCGCGGCAGTTCGCAACTCCAGATATGATGTTGGGGAAAGGGCCTTTTGCTGATCCACAGACTCAGGCACGGTTTCATGCAGCAATTTTGCAAGTCTCAGAGGCTAGCATGGAAAGCATTCCATGCTGTCTCAGATATGGGACTTCCATAACCATCCTATACAACTATTAAGCAAGAGTCAAAGGAGACTTTTATGAGTTTTCTAGATTGCCTTAGAGGTGCAATCGATTGAGTTCCGGGGATGTCTCCAGATGTTAAAACTGCGCTAGGGATGCAATTGGCCATGGAGAATGCAAATTCCACCTGTAAGATAATTTTGCAAACTTTGCCATGAACTTCCACTTTAGTGGATATGATTGAGGCTTCTTCTAGGGTTGGAACTCCAGAGGAAAAAGCCATTTACTTAGCAGAAGCGATGGTTGCCCTTAAACCACTGGTTCAATAAGGAAAAGGTGACTCGAGCCTGGAATGTTTAAACTGTGGAAAATCTGGTCATTTTAAAGCCCAATGTTGAGCTAGAGCTGTGAAGAAAAGTAAGGCAACAGTAACATCTACTGGTTTCCCAGGAAACTGCGATATATGTGATAAATTTGGGCACCAGACAAGCAAGTGCATGTCAAGACACAAAAAAGATGGAACACCACTGGGAAACGAGAGACAGAGCGCAAAAGGGGGACATGCAATGACACAAATGCACCCCCAAAACCAGACGGCTGCCTGGATATCCTCAACTCAGCAACAGCAGCAAGCACCAGTGTGGACTTGGAAACAGCAATAGAGATAACCCTGCATGACACCGATGTACAGGTTATTCCATCAACAACAAATGGACCCTTAGGATATGAACTCAGTGCCCTGCTGATAGGGAGATCATCCACATCAGAGCAAGACATTTTTGTTTTTCCTGGACTCATTGATGTAGATTATTTGGGCAGTATTGGGATAATGGTGTAAACACTGAGACCACCCATCCACATTCCACAAGGCACCTGACTGGCACAGCTGATTCCCTTTAAGACCAAGGTTCCTAGACAAGGGGTCGTGCTGAGGGATGATGGAAGTTTTGGGTCAACGGGAACCCCCCAGGTGATGTTTACGGTGCCATTATTGGGAGCAAAACCAATTAAATCCATTACTTTTCAGCATCCCGATGGAGGAACTCTGACGACAAAAGTGTTGCTGGACACGGGTTCATATGTCACCATTGTTCCCTCATTTGCATGGCCTGCTACATGGCCTCTGAATACCCAGGGAACACCAGTTATGGGGTGGGGGGCATGCAAATGACTCAAAGTAGTGAAACACTCTTAACAGAGTGGGTTAAAGAAGCACATGTTTGAGCCCAGGTGGGACCTTACGTGATGAGTACAACAATCTGGCTACTGGGACTGGATGAATTGAGCCAGATGGGTTTCTGTCTCACCAATGAGGGTTTTTAGCGGTGGCCATCGAGGCGCGGCCAATCCTAAAATTAGAATGGTTGACAGAAACACCAATATGGATTGTTCAATGGCCACTGTCTAAAGAAAGGCTTGCCCATGTTACAGAACTGGTTGATGAGCAATTGAAAAAGGGGCATATAATACCCTCTATGAGCCCCTGGAACACGCCCATTTTTACAGTCCCTAAAAATCAGGAAAATGGAGGTTATTAAATGACCTTCGAGCCATTAATTCTGTAATGCAGGATATGGGACCTCTGCAGTCCAGCCTACCCTCGCCATCAATGTTACCTGGTAATTGGCTGTCAGGGTCCGCAAGCATGCGGAGGACCTGATGGTCCATTTTAGGGATCTCAGAGCACAAAAGACACAGCAGGGGACAACTCAGTTTACTCAATCAAAAATGCACTTTATTTAGTGCCCACAAATGCGATAGTGGGGAGAGAAATAAAGAAGAGTAAGAAAGATAGAAAAGAGGGGAAGGGGATTATAGCTACCAACATGGACGGACGAGTCCTCGAGGCGTAGAGATGCCCATAGGCGCGAACTTCTCCAGTGGGGTGATCACGAAGTGAGCGGGGGGGGTCTCCAGGGTTTTTATAGGTTTGTCATGGCGGAAACCAAGGCGAGGGGCACAAAGCCAAAGCGGGAACCACCTGTGTCTCAGGAACAAGCTGCAAACTGTACCGTACCTTCAGTACGGACAGGCCAGTTCGAACATGCAGGCTCGGCTCAGTCCACTGTGACCAGTTCCATTGTTCTTGCACTCCGCTCCCATGGGAATGCATACCAGTCCTCTGAGACTTGGCAAACGTTCCACCTCAGCCAGGCCAGGGGCTCCCTTCAGTCTGGGGTCTCAGTCCTCAATCTTTGGAGACAGTTGTGAGGCATATCACATCCTTGGACAGCCTCTGACATTGGCAACTGTTAATTACTGATCTAAAAGACTGTTTTTTCACAATTCCCCTGCATGAGAACGACAGTGAGAAGTTTGCCTTTTCAGTGCCATCCGTTAATAAGGCAGAGCCAGCGAAGAGGTATCAATGGGTTGTATTGCCACAAGGGATGCATAATTCTCCCATGATGTGCCAACTGTATGTTGCCTGGGTGCTAGCCCCACTGAGAAAACAGTACTCACAGTATCTTATCTATCATTACATAGATAATATTCTGATAGCAGGAGAACACCTGGATACAGCAAACCTGCTACCTGCCTTACAGCAGCAGTTGCAATTAGCAGGTCTTCAAATTGCCCCTGAAAAATTCCAACAACAGACCCCATGGAAATATTTGGGAATGCTTTTCACTGAATCCCAAATTCAGCTCCAAAAAATAACTATTTGTAAGGAAATTCAGACTTTGACGGATGCTCAAAAGTTAATTGGGGATGTACAGTGGATTTGTAGCACTTGTGGCACAACTAATGAAGACCTTGAGCCCCTAATGCCATTATTGAAAGGGGGAAACCATGCCAATTTGCTGTGTGAACTGACTGAAAGACAACAGAAGGCTCTGACTCAAATTGCCACTAAATTGGGTAATTCCTTTGCAGACCACTGGTCACCTGCTTTGCCATTGTTCATAGCTGTGCTGAACAGGGAAGCACATGTGATGGTTACACTGATGCAGTGGGATAGCCAGGCTAAACAACCACTAAAAATCTTGGAATTGGTGTTCTAACCACTTAATCTGAACAAATCCTTGACCATGCGAATGGAGGCTATAGCAAAAATTGTGATCAAGGCATGGAAATGGACATTGGAAATTGCAAGAATGGAACCCCAAACTATTCTTCTCCCATTAACAAAGGAGTACTTGCAATGGTCATTGCAAAATGCAGACACCTTACAATGGGCATTGTTGAACTTTCCAGGCCTCATTAGCACTCATTTTCCTCCTCATAAGCTTTTTTATTTGCATCAACAGGTCGAAGAAGTACCTTGGCTATCAAGGATATCTGTAGAAGGCCTCACGGTTTTTACTGACACCAGTCAAAAGACTTCTAAAGCAGGTCTTACTTGGCAGGATGAAGGCAAATGGCTCAGTGAAATCCTTGAGGGACCAGGGGACTCTTTACAGGTTCTTGAGTTTCGCACTGTATTCGGGGTATTTCAAAAATGGCTAAATGATCCCATTAACATTGTTTCTGATTCCCTCTATGTAGTAGGTGTTGTTGAGTACATGGAGCGAGCATTACTGAAGGAAATTCAAAACCAGTGGTTGTGGCAACTCTTTTTGCAGCTTTGGCAGTTACTTAACTCTCATAAACAGGATTATTTCATTACCCATATATGGAGTCACTCTGGCTTAACGGAAGGTCTGGCCTTAGGAAACGAGAAGGCTGACCAATTGGTAGCACCACTTTGGACCTCTGCTTCTCCCACCATTGATAAATTTGTCCAGGCCAGAAGGGCTCACAAGTTTTTTCACCAAAGCAGAAAGGTGCTACACAAACAATTTGGAATTTCACTACAGAATGCTCAAGGAATTGTCACAACCTGTCCGCAATGCCAGGGTACGATTGGTGGGTTGGGTCCTGGGGTCAACCCTCATGGCCTTGGGCCCTTGCAGTTATGGCAAACTGATGTGACTATACCTCTTTTGGTCTCTTCAAATGCCTTCATGTAACCATAGATACCTTTTCTGTCATGGTTTGGGCCACTCCCATGACAAGCAAAGGGTCTCGTTTTGTCATTTGACATTTGAGTCTGTTTTGCTGTAATGGGTTTGCCTCAGGAAATCAAGACGGACAATGGGCCAGGATATATAGCCCAACAAACCCGCAATTTCTTGGCTCTTTGGGGAGTTAAGCATAGCACAGGAATTCCAGGTGACTCCACAGGACAAGCTATTATTGAAAGGGCACATCAGGTGCTGAAAGGACTGCTTGATAAACAAAGAACGGGGCAGGATTGGCTGAGCTCGCAGGACAGAGTGTTAAAAGCAGTTTATGTTATGAATCATCTACGGTTAGTAGGTAATCATAGTGACCCACCTGCATTAACACATTACTCAGGTTTTCAGCAAGATTCTGAATTGAAACAGCACCCACCAAAAAACTGTTTTAAAAATCCTGTGACAGAGTTATGGGAAGGACCTGCAGATTTATTAATGTGAGGGAGGGGTTATGCTTGTATCATTACAGACAAAGGACCCCAATGGATACCAGTGAGATGGGTTCGCCCCTGGCTTGAGAAGGACACTCTGATCCCTAATATCGCCAATGAACCAACAACCAGTGCTACCTGAAAACATCTATTGCCCTCAGAACTGTGAATGCTTTTGCTATCCCTGGGTGAGGTTAGAATGTGTGGGGTGTGAATTAGACAGGTGGTATCAGTTTAGAGGAAGCAGCTTCCCCAGGTGTATGGAATGCAGACACCGACACACCCAAGAATTTAATATGTGAGTGTAGTTATCCCAAGTGACAGGAACAACGGTTAATTCCCCTGAAACCTGTCGGGAAGTGCTGAGATTGTTTGAATCTCAGAAACATTTGGGGCAGGCTATTCAGTGGTATCATAACGAACTCTGGAAGCTCAAGCAAAGAGAGAGGGAGAAGAAGGTCAAGGCTATTGAGTGTAGGAAGGGAATATTTATCCCTGGGACTTGGGGTGTTAGACCTGATCAATGGGAACAAATGAAGTGGAGGTGGGAAGAGAAGAACCAAAGAAGATGGAATAAGAGAAGGGCACAAAGAGCAAGAGGCACAGTCAGTTTGGATTTTTTTCCCTAATCTCATAGGGGAAGGGTTTTTTGCTAGTGATAAGGATGAAGAATCATTTTAAATTAGATGTGCAGGTTTTGGGGGGGTCTCCCTCTGTTACTTGTGCTATGTGGCAGCATCTGTAGTACAGAAGAAATTAACCCACCGGAATAGCATCAACAGAATATGTGGCTTACTTGGGCTAATACTACTGGGGTGGTTTCCTTGTGTTTATCCTTAGCCATGCCAGGAGACCCTTTCTGCACATGTTTAATTGGTATCCCCATAAGTAACTTTACTGGTTTTACAAAATGAGTAGGAGTCCAAGGAAGGCCATATGTGAGAGCAAATAGATCAAGTGAGGAGAATTGCTGGTGTAACATAACCAGAGGTGGTACAAAATTGGACATATGTAAAAGATTAGGGATTAGGCCAAATGGCGAGGGCTTTCAAGCAGATATGATAACACAATCACTGAATGAAAGCGGACTAGAGCCTCAAGAACTGGACCTGTTAGGATTGGTACCTGGAAATTACTGCTTGTTTTTTAATTACTTCTTGGATTCAAAACTAACTGATATGAGCAATGTCCTAGTCCCATTTCCCAAAAATAATAGTGTCATCCTTAACCCAAATTCTCCATGGTATCAGAACGTGACTAAATATTGCCACAATTGGACTTATCCTGGAAGTGTTGGTGAAAATGCGACTGTAAGAATGCTTCCACCAAGTATCCTTTTAATCTGTGGAGATAGGGCATAGCCCGCAATTCCGAGTAATTAATTTGGTGGGCCTTGTTATTTAAGGAAACTAACTATGTTTGCCCCTAGCATGCGTAAAGTGCTGAATCAGACAATTTGGAGAGTGGGACATAGCAAGAGAACTAAAAGAGCAATCACAAGCTTGGGACCTGATTGTGACAATCATGTAGAGTTTTGGGGCCCTCCAGCACGAATAATAGCATCATTCCTTAATCCAGGTGTTGCTGCTGCTCCAGCTTTGGCTATGCTTAATAAGCTGGGATGCTGAACAGCTAAGCAATTAAATATAACTTCAGCTATTTTAAATCAGATGCTCACTTATGTAGATAGTATTAGACTGAAGACACGCACAAACACCCGAGAGCTTTCCCCCCTTATTATTCCCTGAGGTTTTACATATGCATGACATTGCACAATCCGCCTCATATATATTCATTCCCTGGTCCCACCCATCCTCAATTTGCATGGTAATTAACTCCACGCCCTTCTGGGGATGCTCAGCCTGTCGTGGTGGTCTCGGGGGGG
>VZDJ01001309.1:0-15547 GCA_008694505.1 Cyanoderma ruficeps | reverse complement strand
GATACAACTTCCAGAAATCAAGCAATAATTCTTCCCAACAACAGCCCCAAACAAAATAATGACTTCAATGGAGACAGGAGTGTTAAAGCCGACAGATCTTCATCTCAAAACCAGCCGTCTTCATCTAGCCGTGACAAGAAAGACA
This sequence comes from Cyanoderma ruficeps, assembly GCA_008694505.1. Classification (NCBI taxonomy): domain Eukaryota; kingdom Metazoa; phylum Chordata; class Aves; order Passeriformes; family Timaliidae; genus Cyanoderma; species Cyanoderma ruficeps. Next base: position 15,402 of record VZDJ01001309.1, on the reverse strand, counting down.
TTCTAAAAGACCGACCCCTCAGCAGCAGTTGACTGAAATCGGGAATTTGGGAGCTTGTCTCCTGTGAGGGGGGGAGTGGCTATTCCCCCATCTGGCCGTGCAAGCGGCAGGGTTCCCAGCCCCCCTCCGTCTCAGCATTTCGACAGATGAAGACCATATTGCTCTCCCAAGCACCTATATAAATAAAAGAGCTGTTTCTTTAATAAAGGCACATAAAGGAGGAAACATTGTCTCCTGCCTGGCATTTTTTTTCACATCCTGAGTAATCAATAGACTCAGACCAACTTCCCTTCTGTTATCAATGGACTCAGACTAACTTCTTTTTATTTTTTTAAGGATGTGCACCCTGACTAACAGAAGGATATGCATCCTGAGTGATCAATAAGCTCCAAGAAAACAATACAAGCATCAATCAAACAGTGCTGGAAAACAGGATTTAGTTGTCACGTAGCCCTAAAAAGTTAAAAAGTCAAAGCAAGGAAGACCCATCTTACTTCATCATTTTGAGACCTCGCCCCATAAAATAACCACCGACCCATTTCAAAGAACAAACTACGCATGCTTAATAGCTTTTTGGCTAATTACCATACGAAGCAGGGAATGGGATGTACCAGAGTTATGAATATGCATTTGTGTTTTGGGTATTCAATATTCTTGTACATAAAAAGACCCTGTGATCATTTGTGAAGCGTGCGTGTGTATTTGGGAGCTATCCCGCACGCTGCCTGGCGTCGTAATAAACATACACTTTCTAACTTTAAATTGTTAGAGAGTCTTTGTCCGTCTTTGTGGATATCGATGTTAGATCAATATCCATATTTTTTTAATAAATCAAAACAGTTCCAGAACACTACGGCAGTGAAGCATTAATTTTGAAGATTTAAGGAACTAGTAAATCATGAAGCCTGTCAAACTCCTGAGTAATCAATGGCCTTTGTTATCAGTGGACACAGACTGACTTCCTTTGGTCACCAGAACCCAGATTTAAGGATATACATCCCACTACAGAAGGATATGCATCCTGCCCTGATCAATAGGCTGCAAAAAAACACAATACAGGCATCAATCAAACAGTGCTGGAAAACAGGATCCAGTAGTCACGTAACACTAAAAGGTTAAAAAGTCAAAGCGAGGAAGACCCATTTTACTTCATCATTTTGAGACCCCCACCCCATAAAAGGACCACCAACCCATTTCAAAAAACAAACTACGCATGCTTAATAGCTTTTTTTACTAATTACCATATGAAGCAGGGAATGGGATGTACCAGAGTCATGAATATGCATTTGTGTTTTGGGTATTCAATATTCTTGTACATAAAAAGACCCTGTGATGGTTTGTAAATTGCGCGTGTGTATTTGGGAGCTATCCCGCACGCTGCCTGGCGTTGTAATAAACATGCACTTTCTAACTTCAAATTGTTAGAGATGTTATAAATATGGTGAGCCAAATCAGAATCAAAAAAATCAAAGGTTTATTTTGCTATTATTAAAAAAATTAAAAATTAAACAGAAACAAACAATAAACAAACAAATAGCCAGATTGCAATGAAATAAGTACAAAGCCAAGCCACAACACAGTAGGAATTCGATCGAATTCGGAAACGGACACAAGACTGGCCCGCGCCAGTCTCCCTGTCATCCGCCTCTCTGACCTGGTCTCGGAGTTTTAGTTTTATACCCTTTTTAAACCCGCAGGCCAGGTTTTTCCTTTGAGACAATAGGATTATAATATACATGAGTCTTTCTTTAGAGTTTTTAATTTTTCCCCGAATCGAGTTTGAATGGAGTCTGGAGATTAGCAGAGGAACAGTTTTCAGTTGCAGAGTGGTGTTTCTCGGCCAGACAGTACGATGTGTAGTGTGGAGCCTGAAACTCATGAAGCTCAGCGGGGGTGGCGGCTGGGCTGCTCGCTGATGATGGTTTGGGTTTGTCATGTATCTTACAACTCGGTTTACTTGATGGTTTTGTTTGTGACTCCAAACTGAAGGTTCTGTTTTCCACTTTTGCTAGTCTCCACACCTGGCCTCATTGTAATTCGGCCTTTCATTTGCAGATGCAGCCGGCATTCCTGAGCCTCCATCCCTCGGTGCTTCTGTCGGTACTTTTCCATTACCTGCAATCATTTAATTTCTCACGCCCAGATTAATATACAGAGCATATATATATATCAGAGAGTCTTTGTCCATCATTGTGGATATCGGTGTTAGATCAATATCCATATTTTTTAAATAAATCAGCAGCAGAAAAACTTATATGGGACTTTTAGGACAGATTGGGGGTGAAGTTATACAATCTGGAGAAAAAAGAGAGATCTAGTTTGAAATTACGTCCCATTTTCGGGCTGTTGTAAACTTTGCAACATCAGAAAGTGAAAAAGCTCCCAGTACGAGTTTAAACATACCTGAAACCGCAAAGAAAAAAGAAACAGCCTTGCGTGTCCGAACGCAGCAGAAAAATGGAGCCTTCACAGCAACGTAAAAAGCAAAGGCACCTCCAACCCGAAGTAGAAGTGAATATGAAAATGTATGCTGTAATTTTCCGACCCCAAAAGTAATCCGTTCCTCACACCGACCCTGAAAGGAGGGAGCGGACCGGTCCCACTTGCCTCCCCTCATTCCTCCCGCACGGGTGGTGAGCAGAGCTCTGGCCAGGCGAGCAAGTACTCCGTCCCCTCCACCCGTCTGTCCCTTCATGTTCCTGTTATCGTCCTTCTGGTGATGGTCTCAGACGAGCAAAATATGTGAAATGTAACCGCACGAGTTTTAAGAAATGTGCTGAAACCGGGATCCCTGCGGACAAAGGAAAGCCATGTGTTCAGAGACATTTTGCTGCGGCATGGAAAGCTGCCCTTCGTGGGCATTACCATCGAGCCCTGCCTTGCAGCACGCCTTCTCAGACACATCACAGAATCCCTTCCTATCAGCCACAGGACACACCACTTTTATGGGCCGTACCCGATCCCAGTCACAGCTCTTCGTCACCACCCTCAGCACGGGGAGGCAGGCCTCAGCTGTGATTAGCAGGAGCACTAGAACTGAAACTACACCCCCAACACAGAGCAGCGCGCTCCCAGACGTGCCTGGAGGAGACGACACAAGCGGTGAAGGGGGGGGCTTCCCCCCCGACCTCTCGTGACCGGCAAGAAATGGAGACCAGCCCAGTGCAAGCCAGCGGCGGTGGCCGCCAGCCCCTGCGCTGAGGCAGCAGCAGTGAGCGGCATGGCCGGGGCCCCGGCCCTGGCTCTGGCAGTGGCGGCAGGGCAGGCCGAGGCAGCAGTGATTTCTCGTTTCCTCAAACCCTCCAGGAGAACAAAAGCCGACAGCAGCGAGAGGGGGAGGAGGTTTGAGACAGCCAAACTGGTTTGACAAGTTTGTGTTGAGACAGAAGCAGCCTCGTTTACAAATGAATCCGGGGAGAGAAGAAGCAACTCTCAGTGAGAACTAATAACCTTTACAAAAATAAAAGAACTATAAAGCAGAAACAGCTAACCATGTCATCTCAGAAGCACAAGATACAAGATCTACAGTATCCAAGAAAAGGACACAACATTAAAATCATCACAAGAATTCACCAAAGAAACTCAAGATACCTTGAAAATACTGAGAGCCACCCTAACATGCTAAAAACAATGTTATAACCTTAACCTATCTTTTTTTATTTTATTTGCAGTTTTAGGAGAAATCCAGAACTTTATAAGTTGATTTTCCAGTGAAATTTCAACAAAAGAACCATCTAATAATTTTGAAATGAGTTTTTTTTATTTTGTCAATTAGGTAAAACTACAACTTGCCCAAAAAATTATATCACAGCTAATTCGCAAATATTTTTCCTTTTCAGGAAAAGATTTTGCAAAAATATTTTGCCTGCCACATATATTTACCTAAAATAGTTACTTCAAAATTCAAAAGTTTTGCAAATTGCCCTTATAAATTTTGCAAGAAAAATCTTTGAACATAAATTATTAAATTCATTTTTTAAATTAATTTAGAAACATTTGAAAAGTCAGACACCCATGAAAACAATTGCCTTTTTTTTTACAGATACCTCAAGAAAATCTCAGAACCCTATAGTCATATAGCAAAATCCAGACACCAAAAAATAGAATTCAGATATTAAGAAAGTCTAAAGCCTTACCCAGATTAATGTTGTGAATAACCTCTGTGTATTAATTTGTGCCTGAGAAATAAAGGATTTAAAGGCAGGAAAAGAGACATTTGCCAAGAAGCCTCAGGAGAGGGGGGCAGAACAGGGGAAGATTTGGGGTCATCAGCACATAAATGAATGTGGCTCGACTGGAAATGGACTAAGCAAGCATGCTTGATGGCCGAAGCATCTGCCCAGAGACTGAATTGAATCTGCAATGGACACCCCCTCTGTTTCATCTGAAAACCCACTCAGAAACTGAATATGATCTGCAACGGACACTCAGACATCTTTATGTTTTCCCTAAAAGCCCACTCGGAAAAATAAGAATCCCAAAAGGGGGCTGATGAATACTAACACCCGAACAACTGGACAAAGGAAAACCCTGCCCCAGGGAAAATAAAAAGTATAAAAACTGGACCTTTAGTGGTGGGATTTGGGGCAAACGAAGGGGAGACAAGGTGCAGTAGAGGCCTGTCTCACGTTTCACCCCCAAATTCGATCAAATTTATCTTTATTGTGGGTGTGGTTTTTATCTGTTTCCGTACTCGCTGAAACGCAAAAATAAATTTTATTTTTTATTACAATTTGGCTCACCGTATTTATAACATTATGAAACTACCAACTGTTCTACATGTTTTTTCTAAGTTCATGTTTCCTTTTCACAAATTCTTTTTATGTTACAGGTTTAGTAGAAAAAGCAGACAGCTCTGCTCAAAGAAAATTTCTAGCAACCAATTGCACAATTTACTTTAAAAATTAATCTTTTTTCTTTCTTCTCAACAACAACCTTACTTCTTTACACATATTACATTACACATTAAATCACACACTATATTCCCAAGTTTCATAGCAGAAGGCAATGCCATAGCAGACCTTCTGGCAACGACAATCCAAAATACACTACCAAATGTTATTGAACAGGCTCGAATCTTTTCATCAAAATACATCAGCCCTTGTAAGAATGTTTCACATATCCCAAAATCAAGCTAAAGCAATCATCCAATCATATCCAGACTACCAAAAACTAGCTGTATCACAGCAACAGGGGTAAACCCCTGAAGTTAAAAACAAACAGATGCCACACAGTATCAGTAATTTAATGAATTTAAGCAAATACATGTCTGTATTGACATGTTTTCTAAAGCAATTTCTGCCTCAGCACATAACAGAAAAAAGACCAGATTTAATCAAACATTTCTTGCAAGCATTCTTATCCCAAAACATACATTTATCACAAATTACACAAGTTTTTTCAACATATATGACATCAAATTTAACACAGATATAATTAATTCTTACACAAGCCAGTCTATTGTAGAAAAAGCACACAAATAACTAAAAACACTCCTTGAAAGATAAAAAACGGGAGAGTATGTAGAAATGCCATCTATTATAGAAAGGTTGAACAAAGCTATATATATTTTTAATCTCTTATATTCGTAATAAATCCGGAAAGAAGACAAATTTTGGAGCCTGTCCTCTGTGGCATGGGGGAGAGGGTTTGTGTTTCCACAGGTGCAGTCTCTGAATGGGTTCCTGCAAAAGATGTCAAGTCATGGCTACGGCAGATGAAAGAGCAGCAGAAAAACACCTGAAGAAGACCACGCAAAGGACATTGAGTGACCAAAGACCATGGCTTCAAAAAGACTCCTACACCCTGACAAAACCAGCAGTATGGACACTGGAATATTTTCAAAGCAGAGACTGAGTAAAGTAATAATATGTTATTAGCACAATTATAATTATCAAAAAGAGCGAGATTTTTTTCAAGATAAATATTTTTCTTTTTTTTTCTCTTTTTTTTGTAATAAATTAAAAAGGTTGAGATGTTGCAGTGCACCCCCACACCTGAGCAGGTGTTCCCATATTAGGAAAAGAGTTTCAATTTCACCCCTGAACTTTTAAGGAAGAAGAAGCAGAAACTTCTATGCTCTTCTCACCATAATTGGCCCAGTTCCAGCACAAAGGCACCAGTTGGACACTTGAGCTGTTCCTCAAGGAATATAGCTGTTTTCTATTGGGCAGCATGCAAAAAACCCTCCTAGATCATCAAATACTTAAGAGAGAGCACGGAGTTTCTTGGGGCTTTTTCTGGGTGTCTTAGCAGTGCAAAGGACCTCCCTGCACTGTGCACAGCTTTTATTCTTTTCTTCTGTATAGTTTGCTATTTTCTCTTTAAACTTTTTTGCTTTTTCAAAACACCTCCGATCAAGCCATCTTGCTAATTATTCTATAAGCCATTTCTAAGAGGTTGCTGGTCAACCCTCAGAGCTTGATACACGTTTGTGGGGCTAATTACACGCTGGCCCCACACAGCATGTATCAATGATGGAGTACACATAAAGTCCTTTCTCTCAATTCTGGAAAAGTAACCATGAAATCTGCATCCAAACTTTGGGGAAAAGCCCTTCACATTTCCTGGGTGTGTGTAGGAGACTTCTGCCTCTGTGAAAGTTTGTGTAGCTTTTATAGTTTGTAAAGTGAAGTATCTGTCAGTCAGAAATTCCAGCTTATCACACCACATTTGGTTCTCAAAGCAAACTGTTCCTTATCGGGGGGATGTTTATTGTATCCCATCTCTCTGATGTCAGAGATAACTCCTTCATCAGACACTTATCTGGCCTAGGTTAATTTACCCATTCATGTGAAGGGAGACAATGCCAGAATTATGTCACCAGCTGATGGACAGAACAGATAAGTGCTTCTGTGTTAGGGGGAAGGTCCTGCCCCACAGGGCCAACTGGACAGCTTTGAGCTCTGCTAATTGAATCGATCCACCTTCTTTGGTAGCTTCTGTGACTTGTCGTATGGAACTCCATATGGCTGCTTTCTATTTTCGGTTCATCTCTACAATGCAACAGGAACCATCAATGAAAAAAGCACAGCGTGTTTCTTCTTTTGGCAGTTTGTTGCAATTTAAGACACAAAAGAACGACACGCACCCGGGCAGGTTGAAGTGAGGCAAAGAAGGAAGGCAGTTTATTATGATTTGGGGTTTTTATAGGATTTGGAATTTGGTCAAGGATTGGTAGATGAGAGGATCACCTCTCTGACCCCAGTGGTCAATTCAGAAGTCTATCACAGAGAGGTATGAAAACAATCTACTTGTTTATGGTACATGTGTGAGAAACTCCAGTTCAAGAATGTAAACAATCAGAAAGCTTTTGAATCAGTGACAGCAGTTGATTGTACAGTGGAGGTTCCTCAGCATGCGTCACCTGTTCCTGCTCCTTTTCATCCATCAGACCAACATTCTCACCTTCAGTCCAATTTATGATTATTTTCAAAATCCCAGGGCGATTCAAGTTTCCAGTGTGGGAGTGCTTTGTAATTAAGGCAATCCACTTACTCTGTGTAGCATCAGTGGCATGGTGTGTGGAGGGAACCTTTCCTTTAAACATCCACCCCAGCCCTGGTAGTTGGGGTGTCAGGAGAAGTTGTGCTTCCATGCCAATTACCTCTGAGTCAGCTTGAATTCCTTCATAGGCTGCCAGGATCTTCTTCTCTTTTGGGGTGTAGATGGCTTCAGACCCTCTGTAGCCTCAGCTCCAGAATCCAACTGGTCAGCCTCAAGTCTCACAGGCACCTTCAGCCAGATGCTCCAGGAAAGATCATCGTTCTCGGCTGCAGAGTAGAGCACATTCTTCACCTCTGGTCCTGTCCTGACTGGGCCAAGGGCTATTGCATGAGCGATGTCCTGCTTAATCTGGGCAAAGGCTTGTTGCTGTTCAGAGCCCCAGTGGAAATAATTTTTCTTGCAGGTTACCAGGTAAAGGGGGCTTATAATCTGACTGTACTCGGGGATGTGCATCCTCCAGAAACCTATGGTGCCTAGGAAAGCTTGCATTTTGGTCTTGATGGTCAGTGGAGATATTGCTGTGATCTTGTTCATGACTTTGCTAGGTATCTGGTATTGTCCATTTTCCACTTCACTCCCAGGAACTGGATTTCTTGGGCAGGTCCCCTGACTATTGAAATTCTCTTTGTCGGGGGCTGCTTTTGCTGGCTAGCTGGCCCCGGGAATTCTATATGTCAGAGGTTTGGAGGGACTGAATCCCTGGCTGAGGCGTGATTGAGGCTTGAGAAAATGAGAGCGGCTCTCCACGGGGTTTTAGATGGTTTATTTCTCCAGGTACCTCTCCAGAGTGGTGGAAGGCAGAGAGGGCCTAGAGGCCACGTGGAAGGAGGGGGAAAAATCCCCTGTCCCCAGGTTATGTACCCGGGGGGCAGGTCTCCAGACAGGAAAGGGCCGGGACTACTGGCCAGTACAGTATTACAAAGACAATAGGTGTAGGTGGCACCTAATTACCTGGGCAAATCAGAGGTTTCACCCTTAGAATCCTTTACCTTTAGCAAGGTGATTGACATCAGGGTCAAGGCTGCACTACTGGAGGGTTTAGCGGGGGGGAATTGGGACAGACCATTACAAACATACAAAGCAACCCGAATTTTGCACCGCTACACCTGACCTTACTCTTCTTGATGGCAAAGCCAGCTTCCGGCAGAATCTGGATGATTTTTTCATTTTTCTCAAAAGTTCTGCTGCTGTGTTCCCCCACACACTGATTTCATTAATGTACTGCAGATGTTCTGGAGCCTTATCCTTCTCTAGTGCAGCCTGGATCAGTCCATGTCAGATGGTGGGACTGTGTTTCCACCCCATGGGCAATTGGTTCCAGGTGTACTGTTCACCCCTCCAGGGGAAAGCAAGCTGTGGCCTACACTCTGCTGTTTAAGGGATGGAGAAAAATGCATTTGCACTGTCAGTAGTGCCATACCACTTCTCTGCCTTGGATTCCAGTTCCTACTGAAGCTCCAGCATGTCTGGCACACTGGCACTCAGTGGTGGGGTAACTTCATGCAAGCCACAACAGTCCACTGTCAGTCTCCATTTTCCATCAGACTTTTGCACAGGCCAAATGAGGCTGTTGAAGGGTGAGTGGGTCTTGCTGACTACTCCTTGGCTCTCCAGCTCATGGATCATCTTGTGAATGGGGATCATGGCATCTCAATTTGTTCAGTACTGCTGGTAGTGCTGTCGAAGTGGGAATCTGTGGATACTGAAAGCGAGAGATTAGGCAGCAGCAGAGTCTGTGTGAAATTAAGTCACATAACTTTCTCACACTGGCTTGAGAAATTGTGAGGAGGAATCAAAAGAGTCCTTGAAGGTGAAAAACAGTCTTAGCAGGTGTTGTTTATCCAACTTGTTTACTTGAAAAAATGTTCGAGTTGTGTTGTTTCTGACTAGCCAATCCTTTCTCATTCTTCAGAACTGTCTATAAAAAAGGATGGCCAAAAATAAAGATCGCTCCTTTTTTGCCTTCTGAGACCAAAGAGAGTCTTGTGTTGTTATTAGTGCCGTTCCTAATACAATAGCGACAGGAATCAGTACTGGCTCTTCTTTTACCTTCAAGAGTCCTACCGCAGAATGATTTTCTGACAGTCCAGGCAAGAAGTTCAGCTGCCTAATTTCTTCTGTTTCCACAGCAGCAATTCCAAAAGCCTACTGATGTCCCTTTGGGTCTTTGAAGTTGGCCAGGATGTGCAAGAGAAATCATTTCATCCACACATTGCCTGGGTTGTGCAGAGAAAATTAGTCCAGCACACATTAATTTAACTAGATTTTTCACATACTTATGCAGTCAAAAACCAGAGAAATTCTTTGATTCAATGTTTGTTGGTCCCAAGTTACACAGTTCTTAGTATTTGGTTTCCTGTTGGTTATTGATTCCTTCACCTCTGATGTTAATTAGGTTCTCATTCTTCATTCTCTTATCTATCTTTTCCCAGACCAGGTGTCTCTGACCATGCCAGGGGTGATGTTTGGAGTTGATGTTCATTAATGGTCATTATCTTTTGTGTATCTTCTGTGCTACTCCCATTCTGCTGAGATGTTAAGGTCATTAGACCTCAGAGTGATGAAACAGTCCTTTGAAAAGAAACTTCACTTCCTTTGCCCCTGGGCAAAGGCAAACAAAACCCCTGACTGAAGTTATATAAAGAATTTTAAACTTGGTATGATTTCAAACAGTTAATTTGGATGGGATGGCCTGGTTGTGTCTCTTCCCAAGATCTTGCCCAACCCCAGCCCATTGACGGGGAGGGGAGAATGTTAGAGACAGCACTGCTCAGCAGTAGCCAAAACACTGGTGTGTTATCAATACCCTTCTAGCTACCAATGCAAAGCACAGCACTGTGAGGGCTGCTAAGGGAAAAGAAGCACTATATCAGTTAGACCCAGTACAGATACCTTCTGCTTTTGAAGGTAGGATTTGCATACAATATAGAAGACAGATTCATCCTATGCACTTGCAGGCTTCCTGTCATTATGCTTTTGTTCAATACTTGAGCTTCCTGTCCTGTGGGAAATAAATGGCCGCTGCTCTTCCACTTCACTAAACTCTTTGCTGATTAATTTAAGCCATTTGTCTCCTGCCTCTGCATGGACCACACCCAATAGAAAAACTGCTTAGAAAACACTCAACCTGAACTAAAACATACTGAAGGTTGCTAATAGCAAGTCGTGGCCTGTCTCCTTTTACCTATTGTCTTGCATGTGGAATACCACTTCTGGGGGGAAGTTGTAAATATGTTGCATTTTGGGTATAGAAATCATTACTATCACGCAAGAAAAATCAATGTTCCAGCTCGTGATTGGGGTATCTGGTAATCTGCTTCTGTAAGAGTTCAGTGGGGCAGGTTGATTTGCATAAGATGTTACCTTTCTCTGAAGCTGGTTATGTTTCAACTGTTTGCTCTTCCTCCATTGCCATGTGTTTCATGTTCTTTCACCCCAAGCTGGAATGCTTTTCCTAGTCATGCCTAAGGAGCAAATGACCAGGTTGTCTAAAGCAGAAGATTCTGGTGCATCTGTAAGTACTTCTGGAGCTTTCTGTACACTAAACTGTACCTGTAGATAGTTTCTGATTGTCTTGGTTTAGGGCAAATTTGGGAGGAACCCTCCGAATGGGGGTTCCTCTGGAGAGCAAAACTTAAATGGTCCCTCTTCCTCCAGTCAGTCTGGGAAAAGAACTTCCTCAGAGAAAAGTGGAAAAAACTATTTATTTAACAAAAAAACAGCCCACAAACATAAGGAATGAATAATATGAAACAACAAAACCTCTTGCTGGTCCGAAGAGAGAGAGAGATGGCAAACTGAGAGAAGTTATTGCTGTGCGCTAGCTCAGCTTTCTCAGTCTCTTATCAGTCCTAGTTTCTTTCGGTGCTGGAAAATGCCCAGATCCAGGCCCGGGTGGGCCACAGGTGCAGTTCTTGGTGCTCTTCTGGGTTTTCAGTCTAGAACAGATTTAAACAGTCTCAAGAAAAAAGGAAAAGGGAAAAAAAAAACAGTCCAGGAAGCTTTTTGCTTTAGCTAGCTAGATTAACTAAAAAGGAAAAAAAAACTTTCTTGCCGCTGTCGGTGCATCCGACCAAAAAACCTTCAAGGACGATGATGAACTAAAGAAAAAAAGTGAGGAGGAGTGAAAAGTGTTTTTCCAAAACAAACTGTGCGTGTCTTCTTCTTTGCTCCTCTTAGAATCAGTCTTAAAGGTACAGAACACACACAGCACAGACAGAACAGACGATTGGTGATACAGGCATAGTCACCCTAGGACATGTTCCACCCCTTATCACCATATCGTCAACCTACTAAAATTAATTGAATTCCAACTCTACAAACATATACATTATACATACATATATTTATATAAGAACAATATACAGACAATGGCAGTGACATTCAACAAAGGGTGATATTTATACATGGTTCTTATATAACAATTAGATTTTTTTGAGGTACACATTGTGTTGTTTTATCTTTTTGCATTATCTACTATGTACAATTTGATCTTTGAGCAAAGACAATTTTACGGATGGGTTTGTCTGTACTTGAGGCAGAATTGATTTAAACTGTTTTTTTTAACAAAATTTTTATATGTACTACAGGGACTTTATTTTTATTTATTGTATGGAAGAGTTTAGACTGGGTAGGGTCTGCTTTGTTGGTGGAACTTTGAGTGTTAACTAATCAGGTGGCTTTTGCTAGATGCTGCTTCTAGTTTTTGAAAGATTTTCTAATCAATGTTTTCAAGGTGGTTTTTAATAGTTTAATGAATTTTTTTACTTTTTTAGCAGCTGGTGCATGGTAGGGGATATGGTACACTCATTCAATGCCATGTTCCCTAGCCCAGGTGTTGATAAGGCTATTCTTGAAATGAGTTTTATTGTCTGACTCAATTTTTTTAGGGGTACTATGCTTTTAAGGACTTGCTTTTTAAGGCCTAGAATAGTGTTACGGGCTGTGTGATGAGAGTAATCTACTTACTCTATGTAGCATTGGTGGCATGGTGGATAGAGGGAACTTTTGCTTTAAACATCTACTCCAGTACTGGTAGTTGGGGTGCCAGGAGGAGTTGTGTTTTAGTCTTTATTACTTCTGAGGCAGCTTGGACTCTTTCATCGGCTGCTAAAATTTTTTTCTCTGTTGGAGTGTAGTTGGCTTCAGACTCTCTGTAGCTTTGACTCTAGAATCCCAGTGGCTGGCTTCGAGTTTCCCCAGGCACCTTCTGCCAAAGGCTCTAGGACAGACTATGGCTCTCGGCTGCAGAGTAGAGCACATTCTTCACATTTGGTCTTGTTCTGACTGGGACAAGGGCCACTGCATGAGCAATCTCTTGCTTGATCTGGGCAAAGGCATGTTGCTGTTCAGGGCCCCAGTGGAAAGTGTTCTTTTTGCGAGTGACTAGGTAGAGAGGGTTCACAATCTGTCTATACTCAGGGATATGCATTTTTCAAAAACCTATGGCGCTTAGGAAAGCTTGTGTTTCTTTTTTGTTGGTTGGTGGAGACATTGCAGTGATTTTGTTGATGATATCAGTGGGAATCTGACACCGTTTATCTTCTCACTTAATTCCCAGGAACTGGATCTCTCGAGCAGGTCTCTTAACTTTGCTCTTTTTGATAGCAAATCCAGCTTTCAGCAGAATCTGGATGATCTCTTCTTTTTCTAACACTTCAGCTGCAGTATTTCTTTACACAATGATGTTGTCGATGTACTGCAGTTGTTCTGGAGCTTCACTTTTTTCTAGTGCAGTCTGAATCAGTCCATGGCAGATAGAAGGACTGTGCTTCCACTCCTGGGGCAGTTGGTTCTAAGTGTACTGCACACCCCTCCACGTAAAGGCAAACTGAGGCCTGCATTCTGCTGCCAAAGGAATGGAGAAAAATGCATTGGCAATGTCAATAGTGGCGTACAACTTTGCTGCCTTGGACTCTAGCTCATACTGGAGCTCCAACATGTCCGGCACTGCAGCACTCAGCGGTGGAGTCACTTCATTCAATGCACAATAGTCTACAGTCAATCTCCATTCTCTTTCAGATTTACACACAGGCCAGATGGGGCTGTTGAAGGGTGAGTGGGTTTTGCTGACCACTCCTTGGCTTTTCAGCTCACAGATCATCTTGTGGATGGGGATCATAGCATCTTGAGCTGTTCTGTACTGTCGGTGATGCACTGTTGAAGTGGCAATTGGCACTTGTTGCTCTTCCCCCTTCAGAAGTCCTACAGCAGATGGATTCTCTGATAGTCCAGGCAAGGTGTTTAATTGCTTAACACTCTCTGTCACTACAGCCACTATCTCAAACGCCCACCTGAGTCTTTTTGGGTCTTTGAAATACCCATTTCGGAGGTAGTCCATGTCCAGAATGCGTGGGGCCTCTGGGCCAGTCACAATAGGGTGCCTCTTCCCCCTTTTTTTAGTTAGACTAGCATCAGCTTCCATTAAAGTAAAATCTTGTGATCTTCCTGTTACACCAGCAATAGAAACAGATTCTTCCCCCACATGGTTGGATGGGAGTAATGTGCACTGCGCACCAGTGTCAACCAAGGCTTTATATTTTTGTGGTTTTAATGTGCCAGGCCAACGAATCTACACAACCTAAAAAATACGGTTTTCCCCAACCTCTTCCTGGCTAGAGGCTGGGCCCCTCTAAGCCTGGTCATCCGTCTTTCCCTGGCTAACTGGAGCTACTCCTTTCTTAGTGGAACTTCCTCTCTGAGTCTTGCAGTTCAACAATTTGCGCAGCTGTTGTGCCAGATCATTAGTAGATTTTTTATTTCATTTTCTCATGTCTTTTCCACAATTATGCAGGAGGGACCACAGCTTACCTTGTGGGATGCCCCCTTCCTCTCTATCTGGGGAACGTCTGTGTTTGGTGCCAGAACCTCTGACCTGTACTGCCGAGATTTGGAGAAAGCTGTCTTTCATCTTCTTAATTTCATCTCTGAGTGTATGGTGATTCTCTTCAATTTTGTCTTCTAATTTCTGCAGACTGGTTTTTACAGCTGCGATTCTGGCATGTATTGGGCCATGCACAGCATCTGCATATGCTCGAAGTTTTCTTGCCATATTCAGCACGCTCTCCCTCATGTCATCCCGCTTCATTATTGCTAAGGCGGAAGAGTATTCTTGTGGCCCAAGTTGTACAAGTTTTTGCCACATCACGGGTGTACATGTTACCAAGTCTGGGTTCTTAGTGTTTAGGACATCTGAGAAGATAATCTCTGCCACTGCCATTTTTCTCAAGCGTTGAATCCCTTGTTCTATCGTCTTCCACTGGGTTTGCTGCATATAGAGATCATCTGGACAGAGATATCTTTGTGCCACACTTGCCAGTACCCGTACCCAGAGACTGCAAGGGGTAGTTTCTCTTATCATTTCTTGGTTGATAACTGGATCATGTGACAGGGATCCCAAATGCCTCGCTTCAGTGTCATCCAGAATTGTAGCTTCGCCTGCAGCATCCCAAAGACGGACTAACCAACTAATTATAGATTTATCCGATCGCTGAGTGTAATCTTTTTTTAGGCCTCGAAGGTCCTTCAGGGAAAAGGACTCAATAGTGGCTCTTGATCTTGTGCCGGCTGGTTGGGCATTTGTTGTTGTGTTAGCTTGGTCAGCATCTGATTGGGTGTCGTCAGGAGGCCTTGACGGTCCTTCATCTGCATCATCATCCACTGGTCAATCTCTTTTTTGTTGCTTCTTTGCTCCAGCGACTGCCAGTGTCTTAGAC
The DNA here is from genome assembly GCA_008694505.1 of Cyanoderma ruficeps. Taxonomy (NCBI): domain Eukaryota; kingdom Metazoa; phylum Chordata; class Aves; order Passeriformes; family Timaliidae; genus Cyanoderma; species Cyanoderma ruficeps. The sequence continues at coordinate 181 of VZDJ01001309.1, read as the reverse complement.
TCACTGTCTGATTTAGCAGCTGCCTTAGGCTCTCTATCTGGTGTAGCTGCTGACTTAGGCCCACTGCCCGGTTCAGCTGCTGTTTGAGTGACTGGGGTAGCTGCTGATTTATCTCCCTGCCCCCCTGCCTCCATCTGCTGCCTCACAGTATCTAGCAGCGTGCAATAAGCGTATGCCAAGG
>VZDJ01001291.1:91055-101106 GCA_008694505.1 Cyanoderma ruficeps | reverse complement strand
TTGGGGAGCTCCGGGAATCTGGGATTGCCCCTGGGATTAAAGGGCTGGAAAAGCCAACTCCTATTACTCAAACTACCAAATATAATAAAAATAACCCCATGTCCCTTCCCCTCAAAAACCCCCAAAATATATACCAAGGACCCCCTCCACCCTAAACACCTGCCTCTCACCAAATATGAAGCAGAAAACCCATGTCTTTTGAACTGTATAAATTCATTAACATAACACATCAAAACTACAACATTTTAAATCCTTAGTCAAGAAAAGTACACCACATACCCTAATCCCATCACTACATACAAAGTCAAAACCTATTTTCTATTACTAATATAACAACAAAGTCACAACTTTTAACTACAATAAAACCCAGAAACACCTAATTAAAAATAAAATAATCCCATTAAAATAAAGTCAGCCCCCCAGGTTNCTACCAGGGCAGCCTGGTTTCCAACTGGTGGCATCTTGCATCTGGGAGGAATTCTGATTATCGCGGAATTCTAGGCGGCAGAAGCCCATTCCCATCCTGTCCCCATCCCTGTCCCATCCCTGTCCCTTGTCCCTGTCCCCGGGTTCCTGTCCCTGACCGCCTGTCCCTGTCTCCCTGTCCCCCTGTCCCCCTGTCCTTGTCCCCTGTCCCTGTGCCGCTGTCCCTGTCCCAATCCCTGTCCCCTGTCCTTGTCCCCGTCCTGTTCTCACCCCTGGGTTCCTGTCCCTGTCTCCGTCCCCTGTCTCCCTGTCCCCCTGTCCCCCTGTCCTGTCCCATCCCTGTGTTCCTGTCCATCCCTGTCCCTGTCCCATCCCACCCCATCCCTGTCCCCATGTCCCTGTCCCCGCTCACTCCCGTGTGGGACGGGGCCGTTCCCAGCCCTTTCAGCGTCTCCCGGGCGGGATCAATCCCGGAATTTTTGCCTCCTCGGGGGCAGCACCGGACGCGCTTTTTGCCCGNAAAAAAAAAAAAAAAAAAAAATCCTTTTTTGAGCCCCTGGAAAAGGCTGGCTCGGGGATGCGGGAGACCCCGGGACCCTCAGAACCCTCGGGGTGGGTAAAGCTGCGGCTCCCCAAGTACCGGGAACGAGCACCGGGAACGAGCACCGGGAATTCAGATCCCGGCTCCTCTCCGCCGCCTGGAAGGAGCCCAGGGCAGCAGCAGCGATCGATAAAATCGCACCCAGGGCAGCCGAGCGAGAGATAAAATCAGCTCGGGCTCCTGCCCGCGGCTCTCCCAGCACAGACGCAGCCCCCAGCACCTCCCCGGGGACGGTGACAACCCCCAAAAACCCCAAATCCTGACCCCTCCCTTCACCCCTGGGTGGCACCGCGGGGTGGGGATGGATTAAAAACCTCAAACAAGGGAATTTCCAGCCCGGATTTCCAGGAAAGCTCCGGGGTTTTTTGGGTTTTTTTTCCCCCAGAGCATCTCCGAGGAGGATGAGGCTGCTCGGGATGAAGAAGGCTCCCAGCTGGAGCATCCCCGGCACCGGGAGGAGGAAGCCGCGGTCCCGGCGAGGCTCCGGGGCGGGTGGCAGATGGGCAGGGAGGGAAGGGAGACAGCCAGAGCCGCCGCTTCGGGGCCATAAATCCCCCTCCAGCTTTCCTAATGGGACGCTGATTTATCTCCTGCCTCTTGTCTGGACTAATTGAGTTCATTCCGCTCGGTGATTCATGCCAGGGAAATGGGTTCCAGGGAAAATGGGACCTCGAGCGGCTTCAGCAAATCCCCGGCGTTATTGGCCTGGGAGCCGTAATGCTTTCAGGAGGGGGAGGTTGGCCATGGCAGCGGCCCCGGAACATCCGTCACCGCCCGAGCACGGCTCGGGTTACGGCCCGGCCCCGGCCCCGGGGTGCGGAGGGGGAAATCGGGGTGGGAGGGACCCCCTGAGCCCACCCGGGGTGTGGGGAGGGACCCCTGAGCCTGCCTGGGGTGTGGGGAGGGACCCTCTGAGCCCACCCGGGGTGTGGGGAGAGACCCCTGAGCCCATCTGGGGTGTGGGGAGGGACCCCTGAGCCTGCCTGGGGGTGGGGAGAGACCCCTGAGCCCACCCGGGGTGTGGGGAGAGACCCCTGAGCCCACCCGGGGGTCGGGGGGTGGTTCTGGGGCTCGGCAGCTCCCGGAAGGTGGTTCCGGGTCTGTCCTGGCTCATCCCGCGGTGAGGAGGTATGGGGGGAAGGAAAAGCCCCTGGAAAAGGACAGGAGGGGAAATGGGGATGGGAGAGATGGAGGGATGGATGGATGGATCCATGGATCCATGGATGGATTCCCCACAGGTGGACGTGGGGATGAGCATCCCACACCTCAACCAAAATCCCAAAGCTCCTCTGTGTCCCTCCTCTTCCTCCTCCTGTCCATCCTGGCTGCCCTGAGATCTTTCCCCGTGCTCTGCTGGGCCAATCCCAGCAGAAATCCATCCCAAATTTCTATTTTGTCTCTATTTTATTTCTATTTTGTCTCTATTTTATTTCTATTTTGTCTCTATTTTATTTCTATTTTATCTCTATTTTATTTCCACCCCATTCTACCCATCCCTATTCCCTTCCACCTTTATCCCATTCCGCCCTGGCGGAGCGGAGTCAATCCAAACAAATCCCCACCCCCAAACCGAAGAAAAGGAAAATAAAACATCTCCTCTGGCCCGGAGGAGATCTTCTCTCATCCCCGCTGACACCAGGGCGGCTCTGACACTCATTTCCTCCCGGCACCGGCATTCCTGAGCCATAAAAAACCCGGGATCAATCGGATCCCAAAAACCAGGACGAGGAGCCAGGATCGATGGATCACCGATAACGCTGCTGGGTGTGGTCCTGGCCTGGATTTTCTCCCGGGATTTTTTTTCTCTCCGTGATTTTTTCTCTCTCCCCGGGATTTTTTCTCTCCCTGGGATTTTTTCTCCCTGGGATTTTCTCCCTCCCCAGGATTTTCTCTCTCCCCGGGATTTTCTCCCTCCCAGGATTTTCTCCCTCCCGGGGCTGTCAGGAACTGGACGGGCCCTGGTTTCTCTCTCTGGGGTTTTGTTTTCCCCATCCCGGCTGGGTTTTCCCGGAGGTTTCTCCAGCCAGGCCTTATAAGGCTCCGAGGATCCCTGCGGGTCCCGCTGCTGCCGGCGGCAGGGGGGTGACGGATGGCGCTGGAAAACTCGGGAAAAACAGGGAAAAGGGAAAGGGGGAGAGGGATGGAGGGTGGGATTCCAGGCGTGGAAATCAGGGAGAGCGATCCCAAAGCGGGGTAGGACATCCCGAGGGGGGCGGGGATCAGCTCCAGGGGGATTTGGGGAGTTCCTGCTGTGGGGATTTGGGGATGTTTGGAGTTTTGGGGTCACATCCTGACCCCGGGGGTGTCACCCCAGTGGGGATCGGGGCTTGGGAGGGCCCAGAGAGCACCAGGGGGACCAACCCCAGTGTCCCCATGTTGCCGGTGTCCCCATCCCAGTGTCCCCATGTCCCCAGTGTCCCCAGTGACCCCAGTGACCCCAAGCCCTGCAGTCCATCCCAATGGGAATTCACCTCCCCTGTTCCACCTGCACTGGACCCCATCCCTGTAGGAACAACTGACCCCATCCCTGTAGGAACAACTGACCCCATCCCAACGGGAATCACTGACCCCATCCCAACGGGAATCACTGACCCCATCCCAATGGGAATCACTGACCCCATCCCAATGGGAATCACTGACCCCATTCCCATGGAATCACTGACCCCATTCCCATGGAATCACAGCCCCATCCCAATGGGAATCCTCCCTACAGGAATCACAGCCCCACCCCGGTGGGAATCACTCCCCTCGGAGCTGACTTTCCAGAACATTCCCCCCTTTCCCCAGGCTGCAGCCAGGGCACGGATGGGACGAGCCAGGCTGGATCCAGGAAAACACGGGAGGTGTCCCGGCCACTCCCTCCCGGGCTGCCCAAATCCAGGGAAGAGTTTTCCCCCAGTGGAAAATCTGCCCCGGGGGCTCCCAGAGCTGCTCCCTGATGCCAAAGCCGCGGGCAGGAAGGGATTGTGGTTCCAAATGGAGCCGGAATTCCCAGCCCTCCATCAATCCCGGGGTGGGATTGGAGCTGGCAAAGCTCCGGAACGTGCTCGGGCACCTTTGGCACCAGAGAGCAGCTTGGCTTCCATCCCTGAAGGCTTTTAAGGGCCTGAATCCCATGGGATTTCCAGGAAAATGGGAAGAATCCAGGTGGGAGCGCTTCCCTCCCTGCTCCAGACACGGGTTTGGCTCTGGGTGAGCCGCCCAAGGTGTGAATTTCTCGGCTGAGGAGAGTTCAAACAAAAAACGAAACAGAGTTCAAAGAAAATAAAACAGAGTTCAAACAAAAAACGAAACAGGGTTCAAACAAAAATTTTCACTCCACTTTTTTTTTTTTTTTCCAATTCGGGGAATAAAAACCTCAGAATAGATCATTTTAAAAGGTTCAATTCAAATCCCCCTCCAATCCACGGAGACGGGAACATTGGGATGGCTCCCAGCAAAGCAACGGCAGCTCAGGTTCCAGCCCAATTTTCCTCTTTTTCACCCCAAAAAGGGATTTTCCTGCTCGGCTCCTCCCTGAACAGAGGGGTCAGGCCCCATTCCCTGCCCCAAATCTTCCTTTTCCCTCCCCGCGGGTTTTTCCCCCTCCCAGCTCCCGGCCCGGGCTGTGGGTGATCCCTTCCCGAGGTGGATTATTAATTAATTAATCCTCATTTATATCTCTCGCCATTACCGCGGGCTCAGCCTTGTCGGGAAGGGAATTTCACCTCGGCTTTGGAGTAAAAGCCATTAAAAAAAAAAAAACACAAAAAAACCCTGGAGTGTTTAACCCGGGCTCGTTCTGGGGGTTCTTCCCGAGACCCCCGGGGTGGAGGGAGAGGGGGAAACATCCCCGGGATCCCTCCGGGAAAAGCTGCTGGAAAATCTGGAGAAGGGAGATGGATGATAAGGAGGGGGTGAAAACGCCCCGAGCACGGGAGGGACTCCAGGCCGATTCGCCCGGCTCTAATTGGCTTTTTGCTAATTAATCCTGCCCTTCCTGGCCGCTCCCTNTTTTTTTGTTAATAAAGAAAGGCGGCTGAGCCCTCCCCGAGCTGCTCTCACACCGATTTTTGGGATGGCCCCGAGGCTTTTTGGGATCCCGATCAGCCCCAGCCCAGAGCCAGCGGCGGGTGGGTGAATTTTTGGGGTTGCAAATACCCGAGAATTCCATTTCCCACCCCAAAAAAAACCCCCAGAAGCTTTGGGTTTAATCCCAGCAGGTGACACCAGACCTTTCAGAGGTTTTGTCACCTCACGGAGCCGGAAAGGGCCACAACTTTTATTTTTTTGGGGCGGGGGGACGGGAAAAACGAGGTGGTTGCGACTGGGTGAGGAATTCCTGCAGTTCCTGCTGCAGGGTTGGGGTGGGAGCAGGAATTTTCCTTTCCCTTCCCTCGGCCGGCACAGATGGAGCCGGGATGGGCTTTCCCAGGGCCGGGGATTTTCCCGGGATCATTCCCAGACTGGGAGCGGAGGAGGAGGAGGAGGAGGAGGGATTTATCCAAGGGCCCCAGGAAAACATCTGGATTTGCCACTGGGCGCCCTAAATGAATTAGGGAAGCCCCCGCTGTGCCAGCCCTGCCCCGCCTCTGCCCCATCACCGCTCCCGGGATGTCCCCGGGGCCTTGTCCCTTGTCCCCTAAAACCGGTCACCCCATCCAGTCCCGCTGGGTCTGCGGGGTCATCCCTGACCCCAGAAAAAAACCCTTAAAACGCTGGGATGGAGGCTGGAATCCTAAATCCCGGGTGGTCATCCCGCCCCCCGGGCACCCCCCGGGTGGTCATCCCAAATCCCGGGTGATCATCCCGCCCCCCGGGCACCCCCCGGGTGGTCATCCCGGCCCCGGGTGGTCATCCCGCCCCCCGGGCACTCCCGGCCCGTTCCCAGCTGGCCCCGGCGCGGCTCCATGTGGTTCGCAGATGTTGTGCCCGTGACGGGGAGAACAAACGACGGCCCCGGCTCGGCTTCAATCCCCTGGAGGAGCCGCCGGAGAGGGAATTCCGAATTCCAGGCGGCCGTTCCCGGGATGAGCCGGAGAGAATTCCTTGTGTTTTTTCCCGGAATGAGTCCGAGGGAATTCCATGCGGCCTTTCCCAGGATGAGCCCGAGGGAATTCCGTGCAGCCTTTCCCGGGATGGATCGCGGAGAATTCCGTGCGGCCTTTCCCGGGATGAGCCGGCCCTGAGCGCCCTGGAAAATCCAGGACTGGGTTTTTTGGTTTGTTTGGTTTTTTTTTTCCCGAGGACATCCAGCGGAGCGGCGCCTCCCCGGGGGTTTTGGGAGCTGCAGGGGTGGGAAAGGGGCGGGATTTTGGGAGCCCCAACAGCACCTGCAGAGCCCGGAGAGGGGAGGAAACACCTGGAGGAGCTGCAGGCCAAACCCGGGCTGGGCACAGGAGCCGCCCCGGGGCGGTGACAGCGACTCGGGACCGCTGCCAGTGTCCCAGTGTCCCAGTGTCCCCAGTGCCCCCGCCCCATTGGGGTGACCCCACAGGGGCGTTGTGGGGCTGACGCGGTGCTGTGGGGTGGGGACCAGCCCTGGCATGCACAGCTGGCAGGGCTGTGGGCTCGGGGAGGGCGGGAGGCCACGCAGAGTCACCCTGGAAGCGTCACCACAATTCAGGGTGGCACGTGGGGACCTTTTTAGGGACCACGGGATGCCGAAATGGGGATTTTTTGGGGGTTTGGGGTTTTTTTTGGTGGGTGTTTTTTTTTTTTTTTGAAGGGCACAATGACAAAGGTTTAATTCAGGCCCAGCCGTGTGTCACCCTCCGGGGGCCTCTCGGTGTCACCGCAGCGCTGGGACAGCCCCGGGGTGTTGTCACTTGTCCCCTGGGGCTGGGGAAAGTCTGGGGACCCCATCCTGCCCCAGAGGGTGACCCCATCCCGGGACGGGGCCGGTGGGGACAGAAGGACGGGGACAGAAGAATGGGGACGGGGACAGAAGGACAGGGGACAGAAGGACGGGGACAAAAGGACAAGGGACAGAAGGACGGGAACAGAAAGACAAGGACAGACAGACGCGGGAGAGGAGCGGCCGGAGGCGCGGCGGGAAGGACGGACAGACAGCCCAGGAGACAAAACCACGCCTCAAGAACCGGGGGGCCGCAGAGCCCCGGCCGGGTACGGAGCGAGCGCGCCCCAAAACCGCTCCGTGGGCGGGCGGGGTCCCGGGGGGGGGCCGGGCTTTGTGTGGCAGCGGCGGCGGCGGAGGGAGCGGGCTGGGCGATGCTCCGAGGGCGGGGAGGAGGACGAGGAGGAGGAGGAGGAAGCCGCGCTCGGAAGCGGTGCCCGCTATGCAAAGGCCGGGGCAGGGCCGGCTCCCCTCGCTCCCTCCCCGCCCGGGCGGGCGGCGCCGGGGGCAGGACTACAGCTCCCAGCCTGCCCCGCCGGGAGCCGGGAACCGGGCGCCGGGAACCATGGCCGTGGCGTGGCGAGCGGCCCCGCGGGCGGCGGCGCGGCTGCTCATGGGGCGCCGGGGGATCGCGTCCTGCATCGACCGTAAGGAGCCGCCCGAGCGGCCCCGGGGCTGCCCGGCCCCGGGCGGGGACCCCCCCCGCGGCCCCGGGGAGGCGGGCTGGGGGAGATGGACAGCGGGTCGGTGGCTCCGGACCTCCTGTCCCCGCCTGGAGGGATGTCCCAAGCTGCCTGTGTCACTGCTCCCCGTGTCGCCGCTCCTCGTGTCACTGCTCCCCGTGTCCCTCCTCCCAGTGTCCTGCTCCCGGTCAGGGCGGTGCGGGCGCGGACACACCGCAGCGGGTGCCCGGCAATGGGGCAGTGCTCAGCAGTGGGACAGAGCCCGCAAGGAAAGGTCCTTCCCTCTCCGTGTCCCTTCTTTGCCTTTGTGACACTGCTCAGCAGTGGGACAGAGCCCGCAAGGAAGGTCCNCTTCCCTGGGCCGGGGTCACCTCGGGGTGGGGTGGGGGGCTGGGACTGCACCTGCGGGGTTGGGGGGTGTCCCAGATGTGATCCCCCAGCTGTGCCCGGACGCGCCTGCACCTCGGAACCGCCGGTATCCCGGGACCCCCGCACCCCGAAACCCACAAAACCCCGAGACCCCGAGACCCCCGCACCCCGGGACCCCGAGACCCCCGCACCCCGAGACCCCGAGATCCCCGCACCCCGAGATCTCCGTATCCTGAGACCCCGAGACTCCCGCACCCCGGGGACCCCCGGGAGCCCCTGTCGCCGCTCGGTACCGGCTCTGCCCGGCCCGGGAGCGCCGGATCCTCCCGGGACGCGGCTCCCCGAGCCGCCCAAACTCCGGGAACGGCCGCGCTTTGGGGCCGAGCTCGCCCAGGACGGGCTCGGGGGGGGGGCAGCGCCGGTCCCGGGGCTCGTTTCCATCCGGAGGGAGCAGCATCCCCCCGCCAGAGCTCCCAAAATCGCGCTCTGCCCTCACCCCGGGCTGCCAACCCTCCCCCGACACGGTTCCCAAAGCAATTTGGGGCTTTGCGGAGGTGTCGGCAGCGCCCCGCGGGCCGGGCCAGCTGCCGGGATGGTTTATGGCGTTAATAGCCGCGCCTTTGTCGCCGGGAGCCGCGCTAAGAACGCAGCCTGACGCGGGCCAGGTGCCCCCGGCCAGCCCCGAGGGGGGCTCCGAGCTCCCGGAGCCCGGGGGGGAAACGCCGGCAGCCAGGAAAAGGCGCACCTGGAGCCGGGAATTGGGTTTTCCGCGGGGTTGGAGGGGCGGGGGGCGGCGGTCCCGCGGGGAGGGGGCAGGTGGCCGCGGAGAGGGGCCGGGACCGGGACAACCGGAACCGATCGCGGCTGCCCCGGGAGGGGGAGAGAGAGAGGGGGGAGATCCGGGAGAGAGGGGAGATCCGGGACTGTGGGATGGTTTGGGAGAGAGGCGAGATCCAGGATTGTGGGATGGTTTGGGAAAGATGGGAGATCCGGGAGAGATGGGAGCTCTGGAATCACTGGAAGCTCTGGGAGATCTGGAAGATCTGGAATCGTGGGATGCTCTGGGGAGATTTGGAAGCTCTGAGATCACAGGATGTTCTGGGATCACGGGATGCTCTGGGATCACTGGAAGTTCTGGGATTGTGGGAAGCTCTGGGAGATCTGGAAGGTCTGGGATCCTGGGATGTTCTGGGATCATGGGGTTCTCTGGAATCATGGGATTCTCTGGGAGATTTGGAAGCTCTGGGATCCTGGGATGCTCTGGGATCTCAGGAAGCTCTGGGATCACAGATGCTCTGGGATCACGGGATATTCCGGGACCCTGGGATGCTGTGCCCGGATGCAGCAGTGGGATGAGCCCCGCCCAGCTTGGCTCCAAAACCCCACAAGTGCCCCCCCCGAGGGGTGTGTGGGCACTGCCTCACCCCAAACCCTTCCCAGGTGACGTTTGGGGCTGCTGGAAGGATTCCCAATATCCCAATCCCTCCTGGGAAAACCGGCTGGAAAAAGAGTCTGGGAAAAGGATCTGGGAAAAGGATCTCGGAAAAGATCCTGAAGAAAGGGCTTGGGAAAAGGGTCTGGAGAAAGGACCTGGGAAAAGGGTCTGGAGAATGAGTCTGGGAAAAGGGTCTGGGAAAAGAATCTGGGGAAAGGGTCTGGAAAACAAGCCCAGAAAAAGGATGTGGGAAATGAGCCTGGGAAAGGGGTCTGGGAAAGGAGCCCAGGAAAAGGATCTGGGAAAAGAGCCTGGGAAAAGGATCTGGGAGACGAACCTGGGAAAAGGACCTGGAAAAAGGGTCTGGGGAAAGGGGCTGGGAAAGGGACCTGGAATAAAGGGTTTGGGAAAAGATCCTGAAGAAAGAGCCGGTGAAAAGGATCTGAAAAGGGGTCTGGGAAAAGGATCTGGGAAAAGGTCTGGGAAAAGAATATGGAAAAGGGTTGGGAAAAGGATCTGGGAAAAGGATTGGGAAAAGAATATGGAAAAGGGTCTGGGAAAAGGATCAGGAAAAGGGTCTGGGAAAAGGATTGGGAAAAGGATCTGGAAAAGGGTCTGGGAAAAGGATCTGGAAAAGGGTCTGGGAAAAGGATTGGGAAAAGGATCTGGAAAAGGGTTGGGAATAGGACCTGGGAAAAGGG
>VZDJ01001291.1:61804-73766 GCA_008694505.1 Cyanoderma ruficeps | reverse complement strand
GGGGGAAAAAGGGAATTTCGGGGGAAAAATATGGGAATTTCAGGGGAAAAATATGGGAATTTCAGGGGGAAAAAAGGGGAATTCCAGCTCTCTTTGTGGGGTTTGGGAGGGGGAAAATGGGAGTTTCAGGGGGAAAAAAAGAGAATTTCAGGGGAAAAAAAAAAGGAATTTCAGGAAAAAAACTGGGAGTTTTGAGGATTTTTGGGACTGTTTGTGGGACGGAGGCAACATTCCCCACCCCACCCTTTTGGAATTCACATCCCCACCCTCGGGGCGTGTTGCAGATCGTCCCGACTATCGCGATTATCGCCGGGGAGTTGCAGGAATGTCCCCGAGGACGCTGCTGCTGCTGCTGGCCGGGCTGGGCGCGGCGTGCGCGGAGGAGAGCGGCCCGCGGTGAGACTTCCCCAGGGCGGCGCCGTTCCCAGTTTTAATTGTGTCATTCCCGGTGTCGTTCCGGCTGCTTGTCATTCCCAGCCCTGCGGTCCCGTTCCCGGTGTCGTTCCCGTTGTCGTTCCGGCTGCTTGTCATTCCCAGCCCTGCGGTCCCGTTCCCGGTGTCATTCCCATTGTCATTCCCGCTGTCTGTCATTCCCAGCGCGGCGGAGCCGTCATTCCCGGTGCCGGTGCTGTTCCCTGTCATTCCCGGTGTCGTTCCCGTTGTCATTCCCAGTGTTTGTCATTCCCAGCCCTATGGCACCGTTCCCGGTGTCACTCCCGGTGTCTGTCATTCCGGCTGTCTGTCATTCCCAGCCCGGCGGAGCCATCATTCCCGGTGCCGGTGTCGGTGCGGCACCGTTCCCGGTGTCATTCCCGGTGTCATTCCCGGTGTCATTCCCGGTGTTTCCCATTCCCAGCCCTGCGGAGCCGTCGTTCCCGGTGTCGGTGCGGCGCCGTTACTCGGAGGCGACGCTGGCCAGCGACTACAGCCGGGCCATGGACGGGGTGCTCAAGAAGAACTTCGTGGAGTGGCTGCTGGCCAGGAGGGAGAAGAAAAGCCAGTGAGTCCCCGAGGGATCCAAACGCCCAAAATTCCCCAGTTCCCAGATTCCCAAAATTCCCGCGTTCCTGAATTCCGGATTTCCCGAAACCCCCAACTGCAGAATTTCCAAGTTCCTGGATCCGCAAATTTCTAAATCCCCAAACTCCCAAACTCCCAAATTTTGAATTTCCCAAATCCCCAACCTCCCAAACTCTCAAATCCCCAAATAATTCCCAAACCCCCAAAATCCCCCCAAAAATCCCCAATTATTCCCCAAAATTCCCATCACTGTTTTCCCCTGGGAGAACTTTGGGATTTTCCCATTTTTCCCCAAAAATCCCTGGAATTTTCCCCTCCCGGAGCTCGGAATTTTCGAGAAAAGCGAAATTCTGGCACCCTCTTGTGGAATTTTTAGGGATTTTTAAAAGGAATTTTTAGGGAATTTTAGGGAAATTTTTAAGGGAATTTTTTGAGGTTTTTTTAGGGAATTTTAGGGAATTTTTAGGGAATTTTAGGGAATTTTTTAGAGAATTTTTGGGATTTTTTTCCCGTTTTTTTTTTCCTTTTCCAGGGACATCGAGGGACCCTTCAAGAGAGAAGCCGAGCCCCAAAAAACTTCGGAAGGACAAAAAATTGGGGATTTGGGAACTCTGGGAGCCAAAAATTTCCTGGGCTGGGTTTGGAAAAACAGGGAAAACACGAGGTGAGGAGGGAAAACGGGGAATTGGTGGATTTTTATGGAATTTTGGGATGTTTTGGGGTTTTTATGGAATTTGGGGGATTTGTTGGGGTTTTTTAAATGGAAATTTGGGATATTTTGGTGTTTTTTAATGGAAATTTGGGATATTTTGGTGGTTTTTTAATGGAAATTTAGGATATTTTGGTGGGTTTTTTACAGAATTTGGGGGAATTTTACAGAATTTGGGGGATTTGTTGTGTTTTTTATAAAATTTGAGGGGTTTTTTGGTGCATTTTCAAGAATTTGGGTATTTTTTTGTTGTTTTTTTTAAACAGAATTTGGGAAAATTTATCACTTCCACAGCTTTTCACGCTGTGAATGTGATAAATGTTCGCTCTGCTTTTAATTAAATTTTATTTATAATTTAATTTTAAAATTTTTTTTGCAGTTTTCCAGCTCAGGAAGGCTCGGAGGACCTGAGGGAATTTTTGGAGCAGCAATTGCTGCTGTGGTTGATGTCGGGCGAGCTCTGCAGGGCCACGTGAGTTCCCGAAATCTCCAAAAATCCTCTCAAAAATCCCGTTATTCCCCCAAATTCAAGGATTTTCCAAAATTATTTCAGGAAATTTCCATTAAAAAAAAAAATCAGGAAAAAAAAGCAAATTTCCAGCCATTTCCCCCCCTTCTTTTTAATGGAAAATCTGCAATTTCTGGGATAAAAGAGAGACAAAAATCTCCGGGAAAAGGTGCTGGGGAAAATGGGCAAGGGGAGGGAGAAAAAAGGGATAAAAATAAAATAAAAGTTAAAATAAAAAGGGATAAAAATTACAATAAAAAGGGATAAAAATAAAACAAAAAAGGATAAAAGTATTTTGCCTTTTTTTTTTTTTTTTTAAATTTCCAGGACCACATAACTCCAGGAGTTTCCATGGAATTCCCTCTTCATCCACAGGAGGAGGAAAAGGATTTTTTTTGCCTGAAATTAAACAAAAAAAGTTTGGTTCCAAGCTAAAAAAAAAAAAAAATTTGAGTGAAATTGATGTGGGGAAGGGTTTGAAATTACTCTGAAATAAATGTGGTGGGAAATCCCGGAATGGCTTGGAAGGGATCCCAAAAACCATCCCAGGGGTGCTCCAACCTTCCCTGATTCCAAAAATCCTTCCCTGGTCCCATAAAACCTTCTCGGATCCCACAGATCCTTACCTGGTCCAACAGATCCTTCCCAGGTCCAACAGATCCTTCTCTAATCCCACAGAATCTCCCTTGGTTCTACAGAACTTTCCCATGTCCCACAGATCCTTCCCTGGTCGCAAAAAACACTTCCCGGTCCCACAGCCCTAGAGAACCTCCCCCGGCCCCATAAATCCTTCTCTGATCCCACAATCCCTCCCCGATCCCACAGCTCCCTCCCTGATCCCACAAATCCCTCCCCGGCCGCTCAGCCTTTCCCTTTTCCCGCCGGATTTTTCCCCACCCTAAACTCCCCTCAGGACCGCCACAGGCCCCGCCCTTTCCCGCCCACCGCCAGATTGACAGCTGCCCCACCCAGTCAGCGAGCGCCCACCCTCCTCAACCTCCCCACCAATCACCGCCCGCCTTCCCGCCACACCCTCCCTCCCATCTTCTTCCCGCCGTCCCCGGATGCCGCGAGGCGGGGTTTACCCGGCGCTCGGCCAATGGGGAAGGGGGCGCGGGCACGCGGGGAAGGGGACAGCCAATGGGGAGGGCGGCGGCGGGCGCGCGCGCGCGGCGGCAGCCAATGGGGGCGGAGGACGCCGGTGGGGGACACGGCCAAGGTGACGCTGCCCACAGAGCCGCCGCCGCCGCCCGCCCGAGCGGACCCCGCGCAGGTGGGAGCCGCTCCCGGCCCCGGCCCCGCTCCCGGCCCCGCCGCAGCCTCCGCGGCTCCCGGGTACAACCACGGGCACGGCCGGTGCTCGATGGGGTGGTGCCCTTGGCTGCCAGGCGGGCGGTGGGGCCTGCGGTGCCCTCTGAGGGGTCGTGAGGGCGCCAGTGTGGGAGGGAAGAGCTGCCCCGGGGAAAGGCACCGAGCGGGGATTAACGGGGAGCCGGGCAGGGCCGAGGGGACGGCGGGGGTAAAGCCTTGGGGGACCACCGGGGACACGGTGTGGGCAAAACCTCGGGGACACGACGGGAACACGATGGGGACAAAGCCTCGGGGACACGATGGGGTTAAAACCTTGGGGACACGACGGGGACACACTGGGATTAAAGCCTCAGGGACACAGAGGGGACAAAGCCTCGCGGACAACGGTGGGGTTAAAACATTGGGGACAAAGCCTTGGGGACACGGTGAAGGCAAAGATTTGGGGACAGCCGGGGACATGGTGGGGTTAAAACCTTGGGGACACGACGGGGACAAAGCCTTGGGGACACGGTGAAGGCAGAGATTTGGGGACAGCCGAGGACACGGTGGGGTTGAAGTTTTGGGGACAAAAGCTCGGGGACACCTGGGGACACGGAAGGGACAGAACTTTGGTGACACTGTGGGGTCAGTGGGACAAAGCCTTGGGGACACTGAACCCCCACATTTGCCCAGAGGTGTGTCCCAGCCCGGGGATGGGCCCTGGGGACAGCAAATCCCCCTGGCTTTTGATTTATTTTCCTTTTTTCCTGCCGTAGATCCAGCAAAATGCAGGCTCCCGTGGCACTGCTCGGCTCCCCAGCCCTGGTAGGTGCCTTTCCCTGGGATCGTTCCTGCTGGAAACGGGGGGATTCCTCCCCAAAAATCCCCTCCCAGCTGAGCTCGGGGCTGTTTGAGCCCGGCTTTAAGGAAGGGAGGGGACAACAAGGTGACCTCTGGTGACACCGTGTGAGTGGCTGCCACTCCAGCTGCCTCAGGCTGCTCCCAGGCAGGGATTCCTGGGTTTTCCACGGGGTTACTCGGGAATATTTTCTTCCCAGGGGAAAAAAAAAACAAAAACAAAACAAAAAAGGGGTGGAAATGTGAGAAAAATGGGAATTTTTGGGGCTGTGCACAGCCTGGAGCTGCTGGTGGACCTGATCCAAGTGGCTGAAATAGAAACACTCTGCGCTGAGAGCTCTTTATTTTCCAGCCTCGGGGCAGGGTCGGGATGTTTTTGGGGGGATTTTGGTGCCCCATAAACCAGCTGGGTTTTCCTGAGGGTGTGGGAACACCCGTGTCTGCTCCCTGCGAGGGCCCAGGGAGCTGCTGCAGGGGGTTGGGGTGGATTTAGGGGAAAGTTCCCCATCCTGAGGGGTGTTTGGGCAGAGTGAGTGGATGATGATGATGATGACGATGATGATGAGGGTGTTCCTGTCCCTGCAGTTCCGCTGTTGCTCCAGGGCTCTGGCCAGGCCCGTGTCCGTGGCTGTGCTGGGCAGGCCTGAGGCTCAGGGTGCACAGGTGAGCCTTGGATTCCATCCTCATCCTCGTCCTGATCCTCCATCCTCATCCTGGTCCTTCATCTTCCCTCCTCATCCTTCATCCCGATCCTGGTTTGTCATCCTGATCCTTCATCCTTCATCTTCCTCCTCCTCCTGGTCCTTCACCTTCCCTCCCCATCCTCCATCCCTGTCCTGATCCTTCATCCTTCGTTTTCCCTCCTCATCCTTGTCCTGTTGATCAGGACCAACCCTCCCTCTGTTCCCGTAGTGGCTGTCAGCCCTGAGGTGTCCCTACAGCCCCTGAGGTGTCCCTACAGCCCTGAGGTGTCACTACCTGTCCCCTGAGGTGTCCCCTGATGTCCCCGGTGTCCCCTCCCAGCCATTCCACAGCTCCGCGCTGTCTCCCCTGCTCTGTCCCCTGTCCCCTGAGATGTCCCCTGACGTGTCCCCGCTGTCCCCAGGTGTCCCCGGGTGTCCCCTCCCGGCCGTTCCGCAGCTCTGCCCTGTCCCCTGCTGTATCCTCAGTGTCCCCGGCTGTGTCCCCTGTCCCCTGAGCTGTCCCCGCTGTCCCCAGGTGTCCCCGGGTGTCCCCTCCCGGCCGTTCCGCAGCTCGGCGCTGTCCCGGGACATCGACACGGCCGCCAAGTTCATCGGGGCGGGCGCGGCCACCGTGGGCGTGGCGGGCTCGGGGGCGGGCATCGGCACCGTCTTCGGCAGCCTCATCATCGGATACGCCAGGTCCGGGCTTTTCCGGGGGGTTTCTGGGGGTTTTCTGGGGTTTTCCAGGAGTTTTCCAGGGTTTTCCAGGGGTTTTCCGGGGTTTGGGGCCAGCTCTGCCCAGGGAGGGTGTGGGGTGTCAGATGGGTGTGGCGGTCCCGCCTTCCCCTTTCATGGGATCCTTTAAAATCGTCCCTTCTTACGTTAAAATTGGTCTTTTAAAATGGTATTTTCCCATAAAAAATGATCCTTTAGGATGGGCCCTTCGCACCTTTAAAATGGTCTGGCATTCCCCTAAGAAATGGTCCCCTGTTTTCCTAAAGGTGATCCTTTAAAATGGTCGCTTCTTCCCTTAAAATTGGTCCCCCCCATCCTCCTAAAAAGGAGCCGGTATTCTGTCATTCCCAGCTTTGGGCCATTATTCCCTGGTTTTGTTCCCTGAATCCGGGCTGGTTTGGGCCATTATTCCCTGGTTTTATTCCCTGAATCCGGGCTGGTTTGGGACATTATTCCCTGGTTTTGTTCCCTGAATCCGGGCTGGTTTGGGACATTATTCCCTGGTTTTGTTCCCTGAATCCGGGCTGGTTTGGGACATTATTCCCTGGTTTTATTCCCTGAATCCGGGCTGGTTTGGGACATTATTCCCTGGTTTTGTTCCCTGAATCCGGGCTGGTTTGGGACATTATTCCCTGGTTTTGTTCCCTGAATCCGGGCTGGTTTGGGACATTATTCCCTGGTTTTATTCCCTGAATCCGGGCTGGTTTGGGACATTATTCCCTGGTTTTGTTCCCTGAATCCGGGCTGGTTTGGGACATTATTCCCTGGTTTTGTTCCCTGAATCCGGGCTGGTTTGGGACATTATTCCCTGGTTTTATTCCCTGAATCCGGGCTGGTTTGGGACATTATTCCCTGGTTTTGTTCCCTGAATCCGGGCTGGTTTGGGACATTATTCCCTGGTTTTGTTCCCTGAATCCGGGCTGGTTTGGGACATTATTCCCTGGTTTTATTCCCTGAATCCGGGCTGGTTTGGGGCCCCATTCCCTGGTTCCATTCCCAGTTTTTAGGGCCCATTCCCGGCTCTCTCCCCGCCCTCATCCCTGTTTTCCCTGTTTTCCCGGCAGGAACCCGTCCCTGAAGCAGCAGCTCTTCTCCTACGCCATCCTGGGCTTCGCCCTGTCCGAGGCCATGGGGCTCTTCTGCCTCATGGTGGCCTTCCTCATCCTCTTCGCCATGTGAGCCTCCCGCCTGCTCCGCTCGCACTAAAACAAGGATTTCTCTACACAAAACCCTGCTCTCGGCCCTTTGTTACCTGCGGTTTTTATTTTCTGGGGGTATTTTTACCTTCATTTTTTATTTTCCGGGGGTTTTTTACCTTTGTTTTTTATTTTCTGGGGTACTTGGAGTAATTAAGTTAATTAATGGGGACACTCCTGGTGCCCAGAGCCTCTGGGGACATTCCAGGGGATGGGACACAGGGAGTGGGACACAGGGATGGGTTTGGGGACATTCCTGGGGATGGAACACAGGGATGGGATTGGGGACATTCCAGGGGATGGGACACGGGGACGGAGGGGATTCCTGTGAGGGAATAACGGGATGAGGAGAACTCGGGGATCTCCGAGGTTGGAGCTGCGAGAACAGAAGGAAGAGGGAGAGAGAATTCCCGGGATTCTGGGTGGGATGTGGGAACCCCACACGGGGCCAGAAGCTCAGGAATCTCCCTTGGGAATCTCCCTCGGGAATCTCCGCGGGGAGAACGACGACGCCGTTCCCGCTGCCGGGGAACAGTGATCCCCTCGGGGTGGGGGAAAAACTGAATCCATTCCCCGGGAAGGAAAAGGAGCTGGAATTGCTGAGGTCCCTGGAGACTCCGGGAATGTTCCTTTTCCCTTCTTCCACCTCTCTGAGCCACCTGTTTTCCATGCTGGGGGTGCTGGGAACCCCTGGGTGCTGCCGGGATAAAAACCGGGATAGAGACTGGAATAAAAATGGATAAACACCGGGATAAAAACTGGGATAAAAATGGATAAAAACTGGGATAAAAACTGGAATAAAAACAGATAAAAACTGGGATAAAAATGGATAAAAAAACTGGATAAAAATGGGAAAAAAACAGGATAAAAACTGGAATAGAAATTGATAAAAAGCGGGATAAAAATGGATAAAAAGCGGGATAAAAACTGGAATCCAGCCCTTCCCTGTGTCCATCTGTCACCTCCCTGAGGGTTCCAGCCAGGATTCCTGAGGGTTCCAACCAGGATTCCTGAGGGTTCCAACCAGGATTCCTGGGGATTCCAGGGCTCATCCAGCCCCAGAGAATCTCCCGGGTGGGAAAGGATCCAGCAGGATCATCCCGTCCAACCCCCGGCCCCACAGCTCACCCCAAAATCCCTCCCTGCCCACCCCAGCCCTGGGATCCCATCCCTCCGAGCTTGTCCAAACCCCCCCTGAGCTGTGGAACGTTCCCGTTCCCTGGCGAGTGCCGATCCCAGAGACCTCCCCCGACCCTTTTATGGCTCCAGAANCCCCCCCCCCCCAAAAACCCCCGAAACCCCCCCAAACCCCCCCTAAAATTCCCGTTGTCCCGCAGCCCTCCCGCGCAGCAGGAGGCGCTGTGGCGGGCGCGCCCTCCCCGGTCCCCGCGGGGCGGAGCGGCTCCTCCCGCCCGCTCTGCGCTTCCCGGGGGCGGCCGCGGCGCCGCTCTGGCCGCTCGTCTCTTTGGTGCGGAGTCCCGGAAGCGGCGCGGGCCGAGGCCGCAATGGCGGAGAGCCCGGCGGCCGAAGACGCGGCCCCGGCCCCGGCCGCGGTGCTGGCGGCGGGCGGCGGCAGCGCCTCACCCAGCGCCGCCGGCGCCGCGGGGACTCCCGGCGTTTTCATCCCCGCCGAGCTTTGGGCGGCGGCGGGGTTCGGCGCGGCCGCGGCGCCCGGGAGCGGCGTGGCCGCCGGGAGCGGCGGAGCGCCGATGGCGGCGGCGGCGGCGGCGGGGGCCGCTCTCCTCACGCACTCCGCTTTCTGGGACCCCACGGTCAGCGGCGACTGGGACAGCGAGAGGCCCAGCCCGGCCTGCCTGCTGCGGATCAAACGGTGAGTGGCACCGGCGGCGGGACCGGCACCGGCAGCGGTGTCGGGACCGGTACCGGCAGCGCGGGGCCCGGGCACGGAGAGCGGAGCAGGCGTTCGGCTCGGCCCCGCGGCCGGTAACGGGCCCTGCGCGGCTCCGGGACAGCGGGACAGCAGGACCCCGGCCTGGGGACAGCGGGCACCCGGACAGCGGGTACCGGGTACCGGAACAGCGGGTACCGGGACTGCGGGACACCGGGTACCGGGACAGCGGCTGGGGACAGCCCGGGACAAACGTGTCCCGGGACAAACGTGTGAACAGGGCCCGGTCCCTCTCAGTGTCCCGGGGCTCTCATGGCGGTGGGTCCTGATCCCTCCCGGTGTCCTGGAACAAACGTGGGGACAGGTCCGTGTCCATTCCCGGTGTCCTGGTCCATTCCCGGTGCCCATTCCCGGTGTCCCGGGGAGGGTTGGCCGGGAAGGGACCCTGGGCTGGGACTTTCCTCTGTCCCAGGATGTTCCCAGCCCTGGGATTCCTGCTGGGATCCCCCTGGGATTCCTGGGCCAGGATCCCGGCATTAATTGGGATCCCAGGCCGGGATCGGTTGGGATCCCAGGCCAGGGTTATTTGGGATCCCAGGCTGGGATCAGTTGGGATCCAGGCGGATCCCCGCTCATTCCCGTTCCCTGTCCCAGGGACATCATGTCCATTTACAAGGAGCCGCCACCGGGAATGTTCGTGGTGCCCGACCCTCATGACATGACCAAGGTGAGGAAGGCTCGGGGCTCATCCTCATCCTCCTCCTCCTCCCTGGGGGTTTTTGGGAGCGTTTCCCAGCTGGGATTTCCCCTGAGGGAACGGCTCTGGCTTTCCTGGGGGTGCTGGGATGGGATTCCATGGAGGGAGGGATTGGGAACGCTCCAGGCTTTGGGAACACGGCAGGATTTGGGAACACTGGGGAATTTGGGAACACTGTACGTTTTGGGAATGCTGCAGGCTTTGGGAACTGTGGGCTTTTGGGAACTGTGGGACTTTGAGGCTTTGGGAATTTGTGAAAACTGGGAATTTGGGAACTGTGGGAATTTGGGAACTGTGGGATTTCGGGAAGGCTCCAGGTGCCCCGTCCCCAGATCCACGCGCTGATCACGGGCCCGTTCGACACCCCGTACGAGGGCGNCCGACTACCCCATCCACCCGCCGCGCGTCAAGCTGCTCACCACGGGCAACAACAGCGTGCGCTTCAACCCCAACTTCTACCGCAACGGCAAGGTCTGCCTCAGCATCCTCGGGTAAGCCTGGCCTGAAACTGCCTCAGCGTCCTCGGGTAAACCCAGCTTAGCTAGGTCTGCCTCAGCATCCTCGGGTAAGCCCGGCCTGAAACTCTGCCTTAACTCTGCCTCAGCATCCTTGGGTAAACTGGGACTAGGGTCTGCCTCAGCATCCTCGGGTAAGCCGGGCTTAGCTGGGTCTGCCTCAGCGTCCTGGGGTAAACTGGGACTAGGGTCTGCCTCAGCATCCTCGGGTAAGCCCGGCCTGAAACTCTGCCTTAACTCTGCCTCAGCATCCTCGGGTAAGCCGGGACTAAAACTTGGCCTCAGTGTCCTGGGGTCAACTGGAGCCCGGCCCAGAGCATCTCCTCAGTACTGATCATTAATGAATTAATGAAATATTGAATGAGTTAATGAGTTAATGAATGAGTTAATGAGCTAATTGCCGTGTCCCCAGCACGTGGACAGGCCCGGCCTGGAGCCCAGCCCAGAGCATCTCGTCAGTGCTGATCTCCATCCAGTCCCTGATGACAGAGAACCCGTACCACAACGAGCCCGGCTTCGAGCAGGTGAGGGCCGGCCGGGATCCTCCGGGATCCACCGGGATCCACTGGGAACCACTGGGAACCAAGGCTGGAACTGGCATTCCACTCTGGGGTTAATTGGGATCCAAGTTTGGAACTGGAACTCCAGTCTGGGATTGGGATTCCAGCCCGGGATTAATGGGGATTCTGGCCTGGAACTAACTGGGATCCAAGTCTGGAACTGGGATCCAAGTGTGGAATTAATGGGGATCCAGCCTGGAACTGGGAGCCCAGTCTGGAACTGGGATCTCAGCTTGGAATCAATTGGTGGTCGGGACTGGTCAGGGAGAGAGGAGAGCTGGACTGGTCAGGGATGGTCAGGGCTGGTCAGGGATGGTCAGTCCCTGGTCAGGGCTGGTCAGGACCGGGCTCTGCATTCCCCCTGTCCCGTCCCTGTTGTTTTCCCAGGAGCGGCACCCCGGGGACAGCCGGAACTACAACGAGTGTATCCGGCACGAGACCCTGCGGGTGGCCGTGTGTGACATGCTCGAGGGGAAATGTCCCTGCCCCGAGCCCCTCAGGTACACCTGGGACACCTGGGGGGACATGGGGACACTGTGGGAATCCCCTCCTGTCCCCGGGGCGGTGGCCATGCCCCCCGGTGACCCCGCTGTCCCCTCGTGTCCCCAGGGGCGTCATGGAGAAATCCTTCATGGAATATTTCGACTTCTACGAGGGCGTGTGCAAGGACAGGCTGCACCTGCAGGGCCAGAGCATGCAGGTGAGAACGGGACAGCTGGGGACAGCTGGGACACCTGGGACACCTGGGGACACCTGGGACACATCTGAGGACACAGCGGGGGCACCAGGGGGAAATTCAGGATCCTTCCCAGGAGGAAATTCCAGGATCCTTCCTAGGGGAATCCCAGGAGATGGGGAATTCCAGGATCCTCTCCAGGGGGAATTTCAGGACATGGGGAATTCCAGGACCCTCCCCACGCTCTGCTTCCCCTTTAAACCCCCACCCCACTCCCCTCATCCCATATTGATATTTATTTTTATTTTATTTCCCCCAGAACCCCTTTGGAGAGAAATGCTGTCCCACTCCCCTCATGCCATATTGATATTTATATTTAATTTTATTTTATTTTCCCCAGGACCCTTTTGGGGAGAAACACCACCCCGCCCCACTCCCCCCATCCCATATTGATATGTATTTTATTTTTATTTTTTATTTTGTTTTTAATTTTAATTTTAATTTTAATTTATATTTAATTTTATTTTATTTTCTTCCCCAGGACCCTTTTGGCGAGAAGCACCGCCCCGCCTCACTCCCCTCATCCCTTATTGGTTTTATATTTCT
>VZDJ01001291.1:29699-40372 GCA_008694505.1 Cyanoderma ruficeps | reverse complement strand
CCCTTCGTTTTTTAGCCCTGGCCACTCCCAGTTAACCCAGGATATTTCCTCACCTCCGAATTTTTAAAACCCCCCAAACCCAGCCCCGAACCGGCCGATTTTGGGTTTTTCCTCCCTCCACGAGGACGATCCCTCCACCCGCCAACCACCCAACCCCGATTTCTTTCCCGTCCCACCCGACGTTCCCCAAGATTTCTCCTCAACTCTCGCATGGGAAAAAAAAAAAAAAGCATAAAAACCAAATTTTGGGTGGATTTTTAATTTTTTTTTTAAATTTTTGAAGCCAGCTGGGCGCCCCGAGCTGTGGGAAGGAGGATTTGTAAAACGCCGCGCTCGGTTAAATTTAACAACGTGTGTAAAGGCCCGGGCAGGTGCTTCTTGTTAAAATTCCTGCTCCTCAAAATTGGGAATTCCACGGCGGGTTTGGGGTGGGATCGTCTTGGGGGCGACGCTCCCAAAAAAACACCTCGGAATTATCTCGTTCAGAGGTGAACCCCGATTTTGCTGCTGCTCCTCAGAGATTTTTTTTATTTTTTTAATTTTATTTATTTTTGTTGATCCCTCATGGTTGCTATTCCGTGTTCCTCCATGCGTTTCTCCACTCGTTTCTCCCTGATATCCTTACCTCCAGATCCGAATTTTGGCAGTTTTTTACCCCAGTCCCGGCTCTTTCCCTGGGATTTAATTTAATTTTATTTTTTTTACATAAATTTCCTTTTCTCCTTCAGCTCCCTGGATTTTGACGAGCCGAGGAAGGTCGGCGGCGCTTTTATGGCGAGCTCTGCTTTATGGCTGTTGCCCTTTCTGATAAAAACCTTTTTTTTTATTATTTTTATCCCCTCATCCCATAACCGAGGAGGGATTTTAAGGAATCCTGTGGGTCTGCACACAGAGTTCCCAAAAAACCCGGAGTTTAAATAAATATTTGGATGATTTAAAAGCCTTCAGCTGCACGGTGGCGGGGTTGGGGTTGGGGCACCCCACAAATCCTGATTTTCTGGTGCCGGTTTTGTCCCCCAGGAGGGGCAGAGCGGGGTGGAATTTTCCTCTTCCCTGGGGGTGGAAAAAGGGAGGGAAAAAAACCTCCCCCAGGGCCAGGAATTCCAGGGAAGTTTCTTGTGGAGGAACATCCAAGAAATCCGGGCAGAGCTGTGACCCGCACTCGGGGAGGGTCTGTCCCCACCTCGTCACCTTGGCCCCGTCAATAAACGGGACTTTGCCCCGGTGACTCCGAGGAAATGGAAAAGGGGACAAAGATCAACCCCAAAGGCCTAAAAAATCCCGGTTCTGAGGGGAAAAGGGGACAAAGATCAACCCCAAAGGCCTAAAAAATCCCGGCTCTGAGGGGAAAAGGGGACAAAGATCAGTCCTGGGGCGCAGCAAAGTCCCGGCGCTGAGGGGAAAAGGGGACAAAGATCCACCCCAAAGGCCCTAAAAGGGCAGGAAAAGGGGCCTGGAAAATGGCTGGGAAAAAAAATGCCTGGAAAAAGGCAGGGAAAGGGCCTGGAAAAGGCTGGGAAATGGCCTGGAAAAAGCCTGGAAAAACCACTGGAAAAAGCATTGGGAAAGGCTGAAAAGGCTCAAAAAGACTCAAAAAGACTCAAAAAGTGCTGGGAAAGGCTGGGAAAAGGCTGGGAAAGGCTGAGAAAGGGCTGGGAAAGGCTGGAAAAGGCTGGGAAAGGCTGAGAAAGGGCTGGGAAAGGCTGGGAAAGGCTGAGAAAGGCTGAGAAAGGGCTGGGAAAGGCTGGAAAAGGCTGGAAAAGCACCACAGGCTCTGAAATTTGTCCCATTTCCAGCTCTCACGCTGTGCTCCACATCCCAAATCCCCACAGGGAGGATTGGGAAATCTCCATGAAACATTCCCGGCTTTTTGAACTCGGCTCCCCACAACCCTGGCGCTCCTTCCCCTTCCCCACCCAAAATTCCGGGAGGAGAAAAGGGGAAAACGTTCAGGCCTCGGGTTTCTCCAAGACACAAAAATAAAACCTCGGCCGGTCTCGGCTGCCTCGGAGCGTTCGAAATCAAATTCTGCTTCAATAAAAGATCAAAATGAAAAAATAAAAAACTTCTGGATGGCGGTGACTGTAAAGGAATGAGGGGATTAGAGGAATGAAGGGATTAGAGGAATGAGGGGATTTAAGGAATGAAGGGATTTAAGGAATGNATGGAACACAATGGAACAGAACGGAACGGAACACAGTGCACCGGAGCTCTCAGCGGCGCTGCCGGCCCTGAGTCCCCCCCAGCCCGTCTCGGGCACTGACGGGAAGGCAACAAAATTACACTTATGGTATCGGTTCCGCCATGGTGGGACACGATCCCGGATTGTTTCCCTGTGAAAATACCAAAATTACATTTATTGTATCGGTTCCACCACGGTGGGACACGATCCCGGATCGTTTCCCTGTGGAAATACCAAAATCACATTTATTATCCCTGTTCCACCATGGTGGGACACGATCCCTGATCGTTTCCCTGTGGAAATATCAAAATTACATTTATTGTATCAGTTCCACCATGGTGGGACACGGTCCTGTGTCATTTCCCTGTGAAAATATCAAAATCACATTTATTATATTGGTTCCACCGTGCTGGGACACGATCCCTGATCGTTTCCCTGTGAAAATATCAAAATTACATTTATTATCCCTGTTCCACCACGGTGGGACACGATCCCTGATCGTTTCCCTGTGAAAATATCAAAATTACATTTATTATCCCTGTTCCACCATGGTGGGACACGATCCCTGATCGTTTCCCTGTGGAAATATCAAAATCACATTTATTATATTGGTTCCGCCACGGTGGGACACGGTCCTGTGTCATTTCCCTTCAAATTGAATTCTGAAGGAATTCCGACACCCCAATCTCATTGGGTTTGTACAGCAAAGGAAAAGGAATTCCTCTGCAGCTCTCAGGGCTTCGCTGCTCAGCCTTTGCAGAGGGTTTGAGTAGGGGAAATACATGAAAGGATATCAATTTCGGTTTTTCCCCCCCACTTCACAATCAGTTTGGAAATTCCCGTGTGGGATTTGGCCCCAAGAAGCTGCAAATTTCTTTTTGTTATTTATTAACAGCAATGGCAACATGAGAAGCACAGAACCGTGCCGATATCCCATCCCTGGAGCGGGTCTGCTACTGAAATTGATATATTTTCTATTTGTAACACAAGATTTTAAAATTTTAATGGATTTTTAATTTTTTTTTTAACTTTTAATTAACAAAAGAAAAAAAAATTGAGAATTATTCTTCCCGGCCGTGAGAAGGGAAGTTTCAATGCCAAATTCCTGTTTTTATTCCCCCACAAAACCCTCCCCGACCTGCTGGATCAGCTTTTCCCCCTTTTGGTTTTTCCAGCTCCGGCCGAGGTGGGACTTTGCCCCCGGCGGCGGCAAAACCCGCTGGGCTCTCGGGGGTTAAGTCGGTTTAAAAGGGATTTTATGGGATTTTTATGGGATTTTATGGGATCCTTTTAACTCCCAGCCCGGCTCTGCCACTCCCGGCCTTTCCCCTTCTTCCTTCTGGAAAATTCTCCCCCTCGGCCTGTGCAAAAAAAAAAAATTTAAAAAAAAAAAATCCCATTTTTCCCGGCTCCCAGTGGGAATTTAATTTTATTTTTTTCCCCATGTCTGGGTTTTTTTCCCCTGGTGTTTTTCCCAGATGGTTCAAAGGACTTTTTTGAGGAGTTTTTTTTCCTTATTTATTTTCCAGATATTCTCTCATCGTGCTGGGGGGTGAATATTTCCTTTCCCTAAAAAGTTTTCCCGAAGTTTCTCCCTTGAGAATCGCCAAGAGAATTCCAGGATTTCCAAAAAAAGAAAAAATCAATTTTTTTAAAAAAATATTTCCCCTTTTAATTATTTCCTGCCACTCCAAGGGCGAAATCGAAGCCGAAGAGGCTCCGCCTCTCCCTCGTGCAGCAAAAGAAATCCTGGAAAAAACTTCCCTGGAGCTGAAAAAANTTTAAATAAATAAAATAAATAAATAAAATAAATCGCATTTCAAAAATGTGCTGCTAATCACGGTGTCGGGATCCTGGTTTTGACAGGGGGAAAAATATAAAAAAGGGGCAAAAAATCTCTTTGGTCTCTCCCCCAGGGGCAGAATTTAATTGAATTAAGGGGAATTAAAATGAATTAAAGGGAATTAAACTGAATTCAAAGGGAATTAAACTGAATTTAAGGGAATTAAACTGAATTCAAAGGGAATTAAACTGAATTAAAGGGAATTAAACTGAATTAAAAGGGAATTAAACTGAATTAAAGGAAATTAAACAGAATTCAAAGGGAATTAAACTGAATTAAAGGGAATTAAAGAGGGGATTAAATGAAATCCCTGCCAGGCCAGGTGGAAAGCCCGTCTGCTGATGGGAGAGTGAATTTGCTTAATAAAAATTGATTTTGGTGAAAAATCCAGACTTCAGGCCGGGGTTTTTCCTCCCCACGCAGCCGAATCTTCTGTCGGGGCTGAAAAATAAAACATTTGAAAAGGGGAATCCGGGACGGGCGCAGCGAGGAGGAACAATGAGATCTTTTTAATGGTTGGGCCGCTCAGGCCAAAACTCTGACTCGCTCACAACTTTATTTTTTATTCTGTTTTCTCAAAGTTTTTATGAAAAATTCTATTTCACTTTAACTCTGGTTCATTTCAATTCTGTTTATTTTTAGTTCTGTTCATTCTTAATTCTGTTTGTTTATTTCTGGCTCTGGTTTCTTTTGAACTCTGTTCATTTTAAATTCTGTTTATTTCTAACCAGTTCATTCTTAATTTTGGTTTATTTCTGACTCTGGTTTCTTTTGAACTCTGTTCATTTTAAATTCTGTTTATTTCTAACCAGTTCATTCTTAATTCTGGTTTATTTCTGACTCTGTTTTCTCTTTAACTCTGGGGTTTTTTTTCGCTTTTCACCAAATTCCCGGTGTTTTCCCCCATCTGCCTTTCCCATTTCCTTTTTTTTTTGAGATTTTGTTGGGAAGGAGCAAAAAAAACCCCCCCCGAGCATCCCTGGACGGGCTCAGCCCCGGCCGGGATTGCCCTCTCCTGGAGAACCGGGAAATTCCCACCCCAGAAATTCCCAATCCTTCCTTTGGGGCTGGAATTCCCACCCCAGAAATTCCCGATCCTTCATTTGGGGTTTTATTCCTTCTCCTGGAGAACGGGGAAATTCCCACCCCAGAAATTCCCAATCCTTCCTGTGGGGCTGGAATTCCCACCCCAAAAATTCCCGATTCTTTATTTGGGGCGGGAATTCCCACCCCAAAATAATTCCCAATCCTTCATTCAGGATTTTAATTCCCTTTCCTGGAAAATGGGGGAATTCCCACCCCAAAATCCCTCAGTTCCCCCTTTGGGGCTGGAATTCCCACCCCAAAATTTCCCAGTCTTTCCTTTGAGGGTGGAATTCCCATCCCAAAGCCCCTCCAATCCTTCCTGTGGGATTTTAGTTCCCTCTCCCGCCGTTCCCCGGGGATCCATCGGCTCTCCTGGACTCCCCTGTCCTGGAGCAGAGCATTTTCCCCGCCAAAATTTTTGGGCCGAAAACCGACTTTTTGTTTTTCCCCCCGGAGGGGACGGCCCAGGCCTGGAAAAGGAAGAGAAAAAGGCGGGGAAATTTTGATTTTTTTCCCTCTGTTTCGGCCATTTCTCCCCGGCTCCGGCTGCTGCCGGGGGACGGAGAATCCGAGATTCCAAAGGAAACCCGGCAATTTAAAACCAATCCTTGGAATTTCATTGAGATGAAATTTCCTTTCAGTCGGTCAAAGCCCCGACGGAGCAGCTCAGGAATTTTGGAGCCATTTTTTGGCCCGTTCCAGAGGCTGGGGCGTTCCCTCCCCTCAGCCGAGCTGTTTCCCATCCCTGCCGCCTTTTCCCCAGGAATTCCCGCGAATTCCCATTTCCCGGCGTCTTTCCCGCGCTCCGTTAATTGCTGCTCGTTAATTGATCGAGCCCGGGGCTCCCTCTAGCGTCGCTCCCGTCCCATCCCGACCCTTTTCCACCTTTTCCCGATCTTTTTCCTCCTTTTCCCGACCCCTTTCCACCTTTTCCCGACCCTTTTCCACCATTTCCCGACCTTTTCCATCCTTTCCTGACCCTTTTCCCGACCTATTTTCACCTTTTCTTGACCCTTTTCCACCTTTCCCCGACCCTTTCCCATCATTCCCCGACTCTTTTCCACCTTTCCAGACCCTTTTCCATCCTTTCCCGACCCTTTTCCACCTTTTCTCGACCTTTTTTCGCCTTTCCCCGACCCTTTTCCCACCTTTCTCGACCCTTTTTCCACCTTTTCGGGACCTTTTTCCAAACCCCAAACCCCAAATCCCAAATCTGTCAGAACTTTGGGGTGGGATAAGGGCAAAGGGGGGAGAAGGACCGCGGGGGCCACAGGCCGGGTTCCCTCTCCAGCCTTTTCCAGGGACCTTTCCCAGCCCTTTCCCAAGGCCCCTTTTCCCGCCTTTTCAGGGCCTTTTCCAGATTTTTTCCCCATCCCTTTCCCAGCCCATTTCCCGGCCCTTTTCAGGGCATTTTCAAACCCTTTTCCAGTTTTTCTGAGGACTCTTTCCAGGGCCCTTTTCCAGCCCTTTTTGGGTTTTGTGGGTTTTTTTGGGGGGATTTTTTTGGGGGCGGTTTTGGGTTTTTTTAGGGATTTTTTGGGGGGCGGTTTTGGGTTTTTTTAGGGATTTTTTGGGGGCGGTTTTGGGTTTTTTTGGGCGGTTTTTTTGGGTTTTTCAGGAGTTTTTTTGGCCCGGCCACCCGCGGCAGACGCCCCGGCGCTCCCCAGCCCGCTCCCGCAGCCCGTGACCTGCCCCATCCAAGGTCAGACGGCTCCGAGCCCAAAACAAAAACACCCCCGAGGGCGCGGGGGCCGCTCGGGCCCCGATTCCTCCCCCTGGAAAACCGGGAAATAAATCCCGGAGCCTTCGGAAAAACAACAAACGAGGGGCAGCGGCCCGGGGGGTGGGGAGGGACCTTCAGAAGGAGCGAAGAGACTTTAAAAGGGCCCCGAGNATTTCTTTCCTTTTAATTATCTCTTTCCTTTTAATTATTTATTTTCATTTTATTACTGTATCTTATTTTATTTTATTTTATTATTTCTTTTTCTTTTATCTTATCATTTCTATTTATTTTACGTTATTTTGTGTTGTTCTATGTTCTTTTATCCATTTTTTTTCATTCCATTTCGTTTCATTATCTCCCTTTATTTAATTTCATATTTATTTATTCGAATTTTTAAAAGTTATTATTTTGGGGGCCTTTGAATGGATTTTATTTCTTGCCGGCGGAAGAGGATTGAGGAGTTTTGAAGTTTTTTGGGGTTTTTTTCCTCTGTTTGGGATCCGAATTTCCCGAGGGAGACGAGAAGGGGCCACGGAGGGTGTGAAACGCTGACACAGAAAAGAACCATAAAACCCCCGGAAAGAGGAAAAAAAGCGGAAAAAAGAGAAAAAATCCCCCGGAGCGGGGCCCGGGGGGGAGAAAACTCCCGTCCATCCATTCCCAGGGCGAGAAAATCCAGGGATTTGCTTCATCCCCTTCTCCCACCTCCTCCTCCTCTCCAAACTCCCGGGGCCGGCTCCAAAATTCACATTTCGGAGGGAAAAAATGCACATTTCGGAGGGAAAAAATGCACATTTCGGAGGGAAAAAGAATTCACATTTCGGAGGGAAAAATTTCACATTTCGGAGAGGAAAGAATTCACATTTCGGAGGAAAAGAAGCGGCGAGGACGGAGAGCGGGACACCTGAGGAGCCGCTCCGGGATTTTTCCGCCTGGAAAATCGGGATCGTTGGGAAATGCAGGAAAACCTCGGGACAAACCACGCTCAGACCTTTCCTGCTGGACCAGGCGCTCTCCAACCGTCCTGGGAATGCCGAAAACTCCTGGAAAAAAAGCCGAAAAAAATCCCCAAAATCCGCTGGAATCCGAGTTGGGCTCCGGACGGTCCCGAAATCCCGCGGCCCGAGGCCGGCTCTGAGCCAGCGCCCGAAGGTTCGGGGTTAATTCGGGTTTGGGGGTTTAATTCGGGTTTGAGGGTTTAAATTCGNTCAGGTTCGGGGGGTTAATTCGGGTTCGGGGGGTTAAATTCGGGTTCGGGGGTTTAAATTCGGGTTTGGAGGTTTAAGTTCGGGTTCGGAGGTTTAAGTTCGGGTTCGGGGGTTTCAATCCGGGTTCGGGGGTTTCCATTCGGGTTAAATCCCAGGAAAAGCGGCCCGGGAGGAGAGGGATGGGGAGTTGAGGGATGGGACAGAACTTTGTCCTGGGAGCGGCTCGTGAAAAGTTCTTCCCGGGCGCTTTTCCAAGGGAAAAATGACTTTTCCAAGGGAGGTTTTGCCATGAACGAGGGCTGGGGGGTTTTTTTCCAAGGGGAGATTCCTGCCGCTTTTCCCTGCAAGGACCTCGGGGTCTTTTCCCTTTGCGCTTTTGCAACGAGCACATTTTTGATGATTTAAAAAGAAGCCCACATCTGAGCCGGGACAGCCCGAGAGTTTAAAGTTCAAACCCGGATTTTCCCTTGTTTCCTCCCCGTTCTCCCTCCGCAATTCCCGCCCGCTCCCGGGAACGGGAAAGGGGCAAATGCCGGGAGCGGGGACGCGGCGGGACGGGCCCGGTTTGTCCCGGTTTGTCCCCGGTCCCGGTTTGTCCTCGGTCCCGGTTTGTCCTCTCAGTGACGGTTTGTCCCCGGTCCCGGTTTGTCACCTCTCAGTCCCGGTTTGTCCCCCCTCGGACCCGGTTTGTCCCCGGTCCCGGTTTGTCCCTGGTCCCGGTTTGTCCCCCCTCGGTCCCGGTTTGTCCCCGGTCCCGGTTTGTCCCCCCTCGGTCCCGGTTTGTCCCCCCCCGGTCCCGGTTTGTCCCGGGGTGACATTTGCGGCCTCGGGATCAAAGCGGGGCCGGGCTCGGGAAAAGCCGGAGCGGGGAGGGGAAAGGCGGGGCTTTAATTGACGGCTTTAATTAAGGGATTTAATTAAGGAATCTAATTCAGGGATTTAATTCAGGGGTTTAATGAAGGCCGGAAGAGGAGGGGAGAGGCGGACAGGAAATAAAACCGGGGGAAATTTGGGGAAAAGCGGCCGAATTCCACAGGGAGCGGCTCCGGCCCGAGGGGAGCGGCGGGGCCGGGAATGGGCTGGAAAAGGGCTGGAAAAAAACAGAAAAAGGGCTGGAAAAGCGGCTGAGAAAGGGATGGGAAAAGATGGAAAAGAGCCTGGAAAAGGGCCCTGGGAAAGGGCTGGAAAAGGCCTGGAAAAAGGGCTGGAAGAGGCCCTGGGAAAATCTGGAAAAGGCTGGAAAAGGCAAGAAAAAGGCCTGGAAAAGGGGCTGGGTAAGGGCCCTGGGAAAGGACTGGGAAAGGACTGGAAAAAGGGCTGGAAAAGGCTGGGAAAGGCCTGGAAAAGGGGCTGGGTAAGGGCCCTGGGAAAGGGCTGGGAAAGGCTGGGGAATATTTAGGTTTCAGCCATATATTATTTAGCACACGGCGCTCCTAATCCACACCCAGCGTTTATCGTACGACATACGATATCCGACATTCGAACTATCCGGTATTTATGGGCGGGTGTTTAATTCAGAATATTGGGCTCTGCCCCTCTCGGCACCCGGGTGAGCCGCCAAGGGGAATCCGAGCACCAGCCCCGCTCACGGCTCTCCCTCCTTCCCCTTTTTTGGCTTTTGGGGTCGGGTTTTCCCAAAATAACCCCGAAACGGGGAGCCGGGAAAAGGAGGGGGGAGAGAACCGCCAGCAGGGAGGGGCTGCGAGCCTTTATGTTAAATAAAATCTTACCCAAAAAAAGGGAATTTCTCATTAGAACCGTGCAGGGAGGGGGGGGGTTTGTACGAAATAAAATCCGCCCGAAAAATGGAATTTTCTCATTGAAACCGAGACCGGAGGCTGGGCCGAGCAGGGAGGAGCTGCAGGTTTTTATATTAAATAAAATCTTATCAAAAAAGGGAATTTCCCATTGAAACCGAGCAGGGAGGGGGTTTATATTGGATAAAAACCTCTCAAAAAATGGAATTTCCCATTAAATCCGGGCAGGGAGGAGCTGCAGGTTTTTATATTGAATAAAATCCTCCAAAAAAGGGGAATATTCCATTAAATCCGAGCAGGGAGGGGGGTTTGTATGAAATAAAAACCTCTAAAAAGGGAATTTACCCTTAAAACCGAGCAGGGAGGGGGTTTATATCGACTAAAAACCTCTCAAAAAATGGAGATTCCCGTTAAATCCGAGCAGGGAGGTGCCGCAGGTTTTTATATTGAATAAAATCCTCTGAAAAAAGGGGAATATGCCATTAAATCCGAGCAGGGAGGGGGGTTTATATCCACTAAAAACCTCTCCAAAAATGGAATTTCCCATTAAAGCGGAGCCCGAGGCCCGGGCCCGCCCGGGTTTAACCCGGGATGTGTTGGGGCTCCCTCGGGGGCTTTTCCAGGCGGGAATTTCGGGGTCGGGAATCTCCCCCCGAGCTTTCCCCCCCCCTCCCCAGAAATGGCTCAGCCCGGCCCGGCCCCCGGCTCCGCTCCCTCCCCTTTCCCGCCCCAAATTTGGGGGAGCGCGGCCCTGCCCCGGCCGGGGTTGGGGTTCGGGGTTTTTAGGGTTCGGGGTTTGGGGTTCGGGGTTTGGGGTTCGGGGTCGGCATCGGCGGCCGCGGCTCCCCCCGGGACCCCCGTCCCCGTCCCGCCC
>VZDJ01001289.1:63906-105958 GCA_008694505.1 Cyanoderma ruficeps | reverse complement strand
TGAATCCTCCTCCTCACCTCATCTCCATCCCCACCCTCACAGACTGGTCCCATTCCCACCCTCGGTGTCAACAGGTTGGAGAGGGGCCGTGAGGGCTCCAGCAGCAGCCGCACGCACGGTGCTGTCCCCTGAGAGCAGAGCCCGGTGTCCCCTCACTGCCCACACACCCTCAGCCCCACAAACAGCCCCCAGTGATTCCATTTCTGGGGGACTGGGAGAGAGATATCACCAGACAGCAAAAGCGGCTTCCAGGGACATCCCTTATTCATGTCCCTAAACCCCCGTTAGGCGGTTCTTGGCATGGCTAAACCCTGAGAGACCATCAGCTTGCTGGGAGTGGAAAATAAAGAGCAGCTGAGGGAGCTGAGGGGGCTCAGCCTGGAGAAAAGGAGGCTCAGGGGGGACCTTCTGGCTCTACACAATTCCCTGACAGGAAGGGACAGCCAGGGGGGGATCAGGCTCTGCTCCCAGGGAACGGGGACAGGACAAGAGGAAATAGCCACAAGTTGCACAAATGGAGGTTTAGGTGGGATATCAGGGAAAACCTCTTCACTGAAAAGGTGGTCAGGCATTGAAACAAACACCAAGGGAAGCAGCGAAGTCATCATCCCTGGAAGTGGTCAAAATCACGTGGACGTGGCACTTGGGAATATGGATTGATGGTGGTGGCCTTGGCAGTGCTGGGGGTGATGGTTGGACTCAGTGGTCTCTGAGAGCCACTGTGACTTAAAAGGTTCCATAATTTTATGGACATGAAACCCTAGTGTACATGAAACTGAGGAAGCTGCTTCTCCACCCACAAAGTGATCCTCGGGCACTACCCTGGCTGTGGGAATTTGTTCAGGTGTTCCCATTCCTGGGGTTTTCCTCAAGCTCTGTCCTAAAGTTCCTTCAAGGCCATGGGGTGCTGGAGCTGGTTACCCAAACCCCCTCAGGAGGGCGGGATCCTGCAGGGACAGGGAAAGACACTGGAGGCTTTATCCTTCACCTGTTTATCATCCTAACCTGTGAGGACAGCCAGCCCCTTGGGAAAGGGGCTCTCATGGAGGGGCTGTCCCCTCAGCTGGTGGCATTAGTCACAAAGGCCACGGTGTGTGAGCTGCTCACGCTCCAACAGCTCAGCCCTGGCTGAGGCACTGAGGGAGAGAAATACCTGGTGCGGAGCCAGGAGAGGTTTTACAGCCGGAACGAACAAATGTTGAACATCACTGGGAGTGATATAAGGATCTGCAACCCAGGCTGGAGGCTCAGCTCTTCTGAGCCATGGCAGAGACACCTGTGACTCCCTCCAGGGGCTGCTTCCCTCTGGCTCTTCCACCCCATCCCTTCCTGCTCCTCCAGCATGTCCACAGCCCAGCTGGGAGGAGATGCTGGAATAGCTGAGAATGCTGTTCCTGCAGGTCTGTGGTTCCTGTGGTGGATTTCTTTCCCAGGACTGTCTGTGCCTGCTCTGTGCACACAGGATCAGACTGGAGTTTGAGGAATCACTGGATGGTTTGGGTTGGAAGGGACTTTTAAACATCGCCTTTTCCATCCCCCTGCCATGGACAGGGACAACTCTCACTCTCCCGGGTTGCTCCAAGCCCTGTCCACCCTGGCCTTGGACACTTCCAGGGATCCAGAGGCAGCTCCAACTCCTCTGGACAAGCTATGCCAAGGCCTCCCCACCTCACCACCCTCACAGGGAAGAATTTCTTCCCAATATGCTATCTAAATTTCTCTTTAGTTTAAAGCCATTCTCCCTTGTCCCATCACTTCTTGTCTTGGGGGGAGTGCCACAGGCAGGGGATCAGCACTGTTCTGTCCTGTCACGTCCTGTCCTGATCTAGGAAGGGCTGAGACAGTAAAAGAGCCCCTCCAAGCCTTGTGCACCCTGTTAGTTATGGGACACTGAGCCTTGATGTCCTTTCTCTCCTATTTCCTGTCTGTGCCCACAAAACCCCCCTTGTTCCCATGCTTTTCCAGCTTTCTCCCTGGCCTGAGGACGCAGCTTTCTTCCTGGCCAAGCACTCCTGGTCCTTTTGTGTACCTGGGGCTGAATGAAGCCGGGAGGGAGGGCATGGAGTGGGTATTCCAGGGGGCCACCCTGCAGGAACACTGCCCACCCCTGACCTTGGCTCCCCTGAGCTCCCACAGGGCTGTCATGGGACCTCACTGCTCCCATTCCCGTTGGGAGCGGTTTATCCACCACAGAGCCTGTGCCCAGCTCAGCATCACCTGCCGAGATGAGGCTGCACCAGCCCTGTTTGCTGACGGCTCCGTTTCCAGGGCACAGCGCTATTTCCACCCAGGAGTTTCCTCTGCCTGGGAAAACATTAATCGCTCCTCCCACTCCCTGCAAAACCAGAGGCTCACACACGACCCTTCAGGAGAGAACAGCTTTGCTCAGCCCTGCTGTGGCTTCTCTCCCTCTACTGCTGCTGCTGGTGCACTAAGGGCAATGTTGTGGTATGGATGTTTTGCCGCCAGTATTCCAAGGGAAATGTGGCTTGTGGATGTTTTTCTTACTCCAAACAGATATGGACAGATGGGCGCTCAAGTCCTGGTTCCTCAGGTGGGAGAGGCAGCTCTGCCAGCCTCTGCCTCGATGCTCAGGAGGGTTCCCTGGGGAATTTGGAGTGTCCATGATCACCTGTGAGGCAGATCCTTGA
The DNA here is from genome assembly GCA_008694505.1 of Cyanoderma ruficeps. Lineage (NCBI taxonomy): Eukaryota > Metazoa > Chordata > Aves > Passeriformes > Timaliidae > Cyanoderma > Cyanoderma ruficeps. The sequence goes on along the minus strand of VZDJ01001289.1, from coordinate 103,307 downwards.
TGGGAGTAGTTAGGGAGGAAGTCGCCATCAGCACACCGTGTTTTCTCACCTCCCGCTGCGCCAGCCAAGGCTTGGCCTGGCCTTGGCAAGGGGCTTCAGTGATGTGTTTTTGTGGGGTTGTGACCACACTGCCTGTTTGTCATGGGGTCACAGTCCTGGCAAGCCCTGCTGCCCCCCCAGCTCCCAGGCAGGAGCTGAGGGACACCCCCAGCTGAGGAGGGCACTGGGGTTTTGGGGAATCTCCCAAGGGATGTCCCCAGGGTGGGATGTTTTGCTACAGCCAGGAAGCAGCTGAGGTTGCTTTGTACAGAGGGAGAGGCCCTGAGAGCTCCCCAGACAGCGAATAAATCAAGGATAATTAGATCTAATGGCCAAAACGGGGGGAAGGAGTGGACATACTGGACATTCTTGGAATGAGGCTGAGAAACACAGCGAAGTGCTTGGTGCCCAGTGCTAGATATCAAGAGTGCCCTGCCAATGCTGGCCTTGTCCTCTCCTGGCTCCAGGCTGTGAGGGGACAGCTGCCTCCAAGTGGGGGCTCAGAGACCCCCCTCTCCCGGGGGTACAGCAAGGTCTTGCCCCATGGGCACTGCCCATCCTGCTTCCATTCACAAATTCCATTCCCAGCTGCCTCCATGCCCTCCCGACCTTGGTGGCCTCGTGTGGCGCCGCTTGGCCGTGTTTGGAGGCATCTGTGGAATGATGACAGCAGTGCTCAGCCCTGCTGGTATATGGCCCTCCTGGGACAGCCCGGCCCGCCAGGCTCCTCGGGAAAAGGCTCCGATTGCTTCAGCTCCCGAACAATGGGTGCTGGCGGGGCCTCTCAGCCAGCCTGCAGGGCATGGGGCTGGTTTTCACAGAATCATGGGATCATTGAGGTTGGAAAGGGCTTCCAAGGTCATCAAGTCCGACATTTGACCAATCCCCATCTGGTCAACAAGCCCAGAGCACTGAGTGTCACATTCAGTCCTTCCTTAGACAGTTCCAGACATGGGGAGTCCATCACCTTCTTGGGCAGCCCCTTCCAAGGCCTAACCACACTTTCCATGGAGAAATTCCTCCTGATGTCCAGCCTGAACCAATCCTGGCACAGCTTGAGGCTGTTTCTTCTCATCCTGTCCCTGTTCCCTGGGAGCAGAGCCCAACTCCCCCAGCTGTCCCCTCCTGTCAGAGAGTTGTGGAGAAGGTCCCCCCTGACCCTCCTTTTCTCCAGGCTGAGCACTCCCAGCCACTCCTGGTTCTCCAGACCCTTCCTTCGGTTCAGTGCCTGACCAGCCTCTAGGGGAAGAACCTTTTCCTAATATCCAACCTAACTCTCCTTGACACAGCTCTGGCCATTCCCTGGTCAACCAGAGAGGAGAGCTCACTCCTTGTCCCTCACACTCAGCTGCCATCAGGCCGGAGATCTCAGGGGTCTGGAGAGCGGTGGCAGAGGTGGCACAGTGGCAGAGGTGGCACAGCGAGCTGTGACAGCTGTGAGCCAGGGGCACGGCTCCCCTGGCTGGGCTGGCTGCAGCCCCATGCTGCTCCCAGCTGTGAGCGCTCCGAGCGAGGGAGGGGAGCAGCGAGAGGGTTTTACAGCCCACAAGAGCAGATGTTGCTAATTGAGCCTTTGAGTTCCATGCCAAGCCATGGCATGGAGGCTCTGCCCGGCTTTCAGAACCGCTGCCAGGTCCCTGGCTTTGAAGATGGTGGGGGTGGGAGAGGGGGCTGGTGAGGGGGGTCGCACGCGGATATCAGGTTGGGCACAGAGCCTGAGGCCAGGCTGATAGACCCGGGTCTGCACCAGCAACTGCTGGGAAGCTCATCCTGCTGGAGCAAAGCAGCCCTGGAGTGATGACCCTCAAACCTGCTCCTCAGCCAGGGCTCAGCCAGGACAGATAATTGACTCAGAGCAGAGAGGAAGGCAGCACCCACGGACACGGGTGGCTCCTCAATCCCCTCTTATCTGGTGGTTGACGATGAAGAAGCCCTTGTGAGCAATGCCACGTTCTGGAGCTGCCTGAACAGGAGAGAGGAGCCAGCACCTGGCTCGATCAGAGCATCCTGGGAGACCTGGCACAGGCTGCCCAGGGAAGCTGTGGCTGCCCCCGAATCCCTGGAAGTGTCCCAAACCAGGTTGGACAGCGTTGGGAACAACCCGGTCTGGCGGGAGGCGTCGCTGCCCACGGCACGGGTGTGTAGGGCGGTGTTTCGGGTCCCTGTCCCCGATCCTTCCCGTGGCCCGCTCCTGCCCTGTCCCGGTCCCGCTCTGGGACGCGCCCGGCGCCGCTCCCGCGGCCTTTCCCTGGCGCTCTGCTGCCCTCGCGCGGCCACCGCAGCGCCGGGAGAGCGGGGACAGCGCGGGGACAGCGCGGGGACAGCGCCGGGAGAGCGAGGACAGCGCGGGGACATCGCGGGGACAGCGACAAGAGAGCGGGGACAGCGCGGGGACATCGCGGGGACACCGCGGGGACATCGCGGGGACAGCGCGGGGACATCGCGGGGACAGCGCCGGGAGAGCGGGGACATCGCGGGGACATCGCCGGGATAGCATGGGGACATCGCGGGGACAGCATGGGGACAGGGCGGGGACATCGCGGGGGCAGCGCCGGGAGAGCGGGGACAGCGCCGGGACAGCTCGACCCGGGGGCCCCAAAGCACCCAGCCCGTGAAGGGAACAGCGGGTCCTACCCACCTGGTTCAAGGACAGGTGTCCCTCCGTGCAGCGCTGGCAGAAGTCGGGGAGCCTCCCCTGTGCCCACAGCCCCGGCGGGGACAGGGCAGGGGGCACCCGGAGGGGCTGTGGGACTCGAGGAAGCCCCAGAGCCGGGCACACTGACGGCGAGTTGAGGGAAGAGCTGAGGCTGAGCTTAAGGAGAGCCACAGGCCGGTGTGTGGGGAGCCCCAGGTGAGGCTGCTCAGACTGTGACAGCCCCGAGTGCTCAGGGACCTGCGCTTCATCCCTCTTTCCTCACCCTCCTCTCCCACTCTTTCCCTCCTTTCCCCATGCCATGTGCCTGCGGTGGCTTCCCTGTGTCAAAATGGAGTGGGGAGTCCAAAGAGGTGTGGGAGGATTGAGGGCAAGTAGAGACCAGGAAAAACGGGGGGCTGAAAAAGGGAGGGGGGCCAAAGAGAGGTGATAAAAATGTGGTGGGAAATGGAGAGTGAGATGTTGATGGAGAGTGGAGGCTGCTGAAAAACAGGAGGCTGAAAAGGAGCAGGAGACTAAGGAATAACTGGAGACCATTGGATTAAGTGGAGACTTAATATAAAACTGTGGCCACAAAGGGGTGGAGGGCCAAAGGGGACTGGGAAGCGGGAAAAATAGCGAAGGGCGAAGGGATGCTGAATAAATAGCGGAGGCGCTAAAAATCCGGAGGTTGGAAGGGAATGGGAGGTGGGGCTTGGAGGCGCTTCCTACCTGCCCCGCCTGCTTTTCCCTGCCTTTCCCAGCCCTTCCCTGCCCTTCCCAGCCTCACGGCTCCGTGTCATGGAGCCGGGCGTGCACTAGAGGACAGCCGAGCTCCACGCGAACGGCTCGGGAGGAGCCCCCGCCGGCGCCTCCAGCCCCGGATGCCTGTCCATGGTCAATCCCCAGCCCCGAGCATCCCGCAGCCCGGAGCATAGCCCGGAGCATTCCCCAGCCCGGAGCATCCCCACAGCCTGGAGCATCCCTGCCGGTCCCGAGTCCCCTGCCAATCCCGAATATCCCTGGCAGTCTCAAGCACTCTTCCAGCCCCGAGCAGAGCTGCGATCTAGAGAGCCTCTGGCAGCCCTGGGAGTCCCTGGAAGCATCCTTGCATCTTTGGAAACATCTCTGCAGCCCCGGGCGTCCCTGACAGCATTCCTGCAAACTACCTGGATCACCCCCCAGCCTGGAGCACAGCCCAACCTCACCCGGGACTCTCAGGCCTCCTGAACCTGGAGAGTGAGAGGTTTTGTGCTGCCAAAGGTGAAACTGGGGGGGTATTTGGTACTTCTGCTTGTCCAAGGAATTTGCAGATCCTTGTACTTTATTTAAATCCAGAACCTGGAGTGTTACTTTGCAGGGAGCAGCTGCCTCTGCAGGAGCGGTTGTGGCTTCACAGTAAATATGGGAAATGTTCCCTTTTTCCCCACTTTCAGGTCAGATGGGGTGGGGGCTCTGGGCTCTGGCAGGCCCCGCTGCCAGAAGCTGCTGCTGGCATTAAAATTCAGGAGGAACAAAGGGACACAGGACATCCCAGCCCCGTGGCAGTGTGACAGACACACAGCCCTCACTGGGGGTCCCCCCCAGCCCCCCTCCTATCCCCGCAGAGGGGGCTCCCAGCTGAGAGCTGGCTCTGCCTCCCAGATCCCATCTAGAGCCAGAAAGTGTTTCCTGATGTTTAACCTCCACTTCACCCCGTGCTCTCCGTGGACGGGGGCGGCTGTGGCCGCACAGCCTGTCCTGTCCCCACACACCCGCGGTGTCCCTGCTCCTCCGCTGCTCCAGCTGGGTGGGGGGTGATCCCTTGCCTCACTCACATCCCCCCAGGGGGTTCTCCTTCCAGGGAATCAGCTTATCCACCCCACCGGGCACGGAGAGCAGAGGTTGGACCGGCAGGACTGGCACCACCTTTGGAATCCTCCTTGGGGTGGGCAGTCCCTTTTCTCATGGCCCCACTCTGGACTGGCAGTGCCACCTCGGCTCCCACACCCCTCATGCAGCATCAGAGCCACGCTGTCACCCCTCTGGATGCTCAGGATTCCTGTGGGATCAATCCCATGGGCATTTGGCTGTCTGGGCAGTGTGTCCTGGGCATGAGGACCAGCGGGGGCCGGGGTGTGCAGCTGCTGCTTGGGGCAGGGGAGCAGCTGTGTTTATTTTCCATCTGCTGCGGGGAACAACGGGAGAAATAATTTTTTTCTGTTGTTGTTATTCGTTTTATTTTTTCGAGGCTTTGTGCGTTCTTCACCAGCCAGAATCCATCATGTAAACATCCTTCTGTGCCTTTAGGAGGGGGGAGGTGTCCGGCCTCCCACTCTGCAGGGCTGTCCCTCTTGCCCGCCCCCCACTCATCATAGGTGGCACAAAAAAGTCCCAACATCCCCCCAGCTCAGCATGGTCCCTGCGACCTGGCTGGTCACCCCAAGGATCCCCAGGGACCCCCAGGAATGCAGGAGACATCCTGGCTGCAGACTGCTGCTGATGCCAGCCCCGAGTACAGCATCCAACAGACGAATACCTGCCAAAAATGGCTCATGCTGTCCCTTCAGAGGGAGAGGAGGTGGCACCTGCTGGGGGGAAGAGAGAAAAGGATGAGTTGGGGTACCCCAGGAAAGCTCCCAACCTGCATCCCATGGACAGTGGAATCTCAGCCATAGAGTGCTTGGGAGGCAAAGAGGATGGGGGGCTGAAGGAAGGAGACAGGAGACACACCAGGATTTGGGACCACAATGACCCTGTCCACTTGCCCTGAGCATCCCTCAAGGCTTTCCTGTCCCATGCTCCAGGCAGGAGCGCAGCCATCTCCTGGTGGGGTGTGTGTGGCTGGATTAACCAGCAGAGTGTCCCAGGCAGAGCCCAGAGTCCTGTGACTGCCATTCCAGTGAGCAGGGGCTCCCTGACCCCTTCATCCCCCTCTGCAGCAGCGGCCCCACATCACCGGCCTGCCCAGCCCCCCGTGTAGGGGACACGTGTGACACAGGGACGTGGAGCAGGAGGCAGAGGGCTCTGGGAGGATGTGGTCAATCACTCCGTTAAGATCCCCTGCCCCTCGTGCTGTGTGGGAGCAGGACGGGAGGGACAAGCCCTCACACACGCCGCTGCCAAGGCTTCATCAGCAGGTTTGTTCCAAATTGTGGCCAGCCTGATTAATCCGGGCTGCCTCCGCTGGGCTGCTGATTCCCGAGCCTGCCAGAGAGCGCATTTGGGACTATTATGCACAGAAAATTGTGCGGGTCCTGGCTGAATTACCCGTGTCCAGGGAAACGGAGCATTCCCTCGGTGGCACCGATGCTAATGGCGCTGCAGCAGGGCCGGTGCCTCTCCGTGGGTGTCAGATAAACCCGGGGGACAAGGCTCCAGGGGACATCAGTCCTGCTCTGGACGGGAGAGGGACGACCAGCTGCTGGCTCAGAGCATCATCATCTCCAGTGGCAGGGAGGAGGAAGCATCTGACTTTGGAGGAGTCAGCACCCTCAGGCTGAGAGGCAGCTCTGTGGCTGGGGTGAGGACTGCAGGGACATCCAGCCTTGTGTGGGGACATCCAGCCTCCAACAGGGTCATCCCGCCTCCGTTGGGACCGGGAATGCAGCCCCAGCACCCAGGAGAGTTTGGCGGCAGCAGCTCGGCTTTGTTTACCCTGCAACCTCGGCTGTGGCTGGAGTTTGTTAAGGGGTCAGGGGGTTTGGGTTGTTTTCCTGTACTTTACAATTTCCTATGTGGGACTTTATGAGACGAGAGGGCGCCTCCAGCCACAGAGACACTTTGGTTCGGGTTAGAAATGGAAGGAAGGGAAGGAATAAATGTGCCCTCCCCCTCCCTGCCGCCTCTCCCTCCCTCGCTATCTCTCCTCAGTCCCTCACCAGCTTCCTCTGGCTTGGGGGAACCTTGTTTAAAGCAAACACAATATATTTTTAACGAGGCCTGTTAATTAGCCCCGGCCCCAGCCCGCTGCACATGGCTTCCTTGGAGCTGGGCCGGGGCTCTCCAGAGGTGCCGGCGGCTCTTTCAGAGAATCATGGAATTGCTGAGGCTGGAAAAGCCCTCTGAGATCATCGAGTGCAACTGTCCCCCAGCATTGCCAAGGCCACGACTAACCGCGTCCCCAAGCACCACATCCACACGGCTCTTAAACCCCTCCAGGCATGAGGACTCCACTGGGCAGCCCTTTCCATGAAGAAATGTTCCCTAATTGATGCTTCTCCCGGGGCATCATGAGGCTGTTTCCTCTTGTCCGGCCCCTTGTTCCTTGGGAGCAGAGCTGGACCTGCTTCTTCTGCCCTGTGTGCAGGCTGAGAGCAGGTCCCCATCGCGCCAGGGTGACATTTTCCCTGGTCACAGCAGGTTCCTGCAGGCATCCTGCTCCAGGCAGGGGCAGCTGCTGCCCCAGGACCTGCCCCTGGCACTTGTTTTTTGCACAAACACTGGGGCTGCTGCATTGATAAGGTGCCAGCAGTGCCTTTCCCTGCTCTCCCAGGCCCTGAGGGCAAACATTCCTGGCATATTTGTCACGTTCAGCTCAATACAGCATCCTCCAGAAAAGAAAGGGGGAAAAAAAAAATCAAATAAAAGAAAATCCGGTTCTTCCACTGCTCCCTTCAGTGTTCTTTTACACTTCAGCTTTTTCATTCTGGCCCTGAAGAACCGTCTGGATGGGGAGGCCTGGAGAGCTGCAGCCCTCACCTGACTGGTGGGGGGGACACTGAGGGACCTCCTACCATGTCCCACAGGGACTTGGGGAGAATGGAGCTGGAGGCGCAATGGGGCCCGTGAGGCTTGTGGGTGGCAGGGACATGGGGAGGGTGGCACTGGGTGGCCTCGAATGAGACCTGAAGAGCAGGGAAAGGGCTTCACGTTGTGTATTTTTATTAAGTTGAACAGAGCTCGGGGATCCCCTGGTGTCCAGGGCTGAGTCTGTGGTGGCACCAGACCCGTCGCCCCATGGCTGGCCCAGCACCACCCCCCCACCCCACCCCACTCCTCACCCTCCTCACCAACCACCCTCCTTTTGTGCCCTTTGCTCTTCTACCAAAGCTCTCAACCCACACTCCTGCAGGCTTATAAACACTTGGTTTGAGGCAAGCAGGGGAGTTCCATTCCCAAAACTCCATAAGGAATGGCCCTTCCTGGCTGTGAGCGCTCCCAGTGCTGTCCGTGCCAGGGCTTGCTGGGACCTGCTCCCGTTCAAAGGCCACCTGGCTCTGGGGGTGAGCAGCTTCAGCTTGGGAAAAAGCCTCCCAGGCTCTTCTTTCCCAGCTGTTTTTGCCTCCTGAGCCCAGCGGATGGGGTTGTGCTGTTGGCACGCTGCTGCCCGGAACACAGCCCCGGGGTTGGGATGGGATAGGATGGGATGGGGGCCATGGCTGCCCCCCAGGATGTGGGTCTGGGGGAGTCCAAGGAGCTGGGGGAATGGCGGAGCAGAAGGAAGGGGTGTGGGCAAATCCCTGCTCCTGTGGGCAGGTGCCCCTCCTGCCCTCCAGGACCCAGCAGTGTTCACAGATTTCCCACTCCCATCCCCAAATCCACCCCCAGGAAAGTGATGTTTTTGGAGGAGAATGAAAGCAAAGCCAGGGAGCGCTTGCTGTGCTAATTCTGTCAGGGAGCCAAGGAATATGAAGCACCCCTTTGTTTTTTGGAGCAATTATCCTCAACGATTTGGCTTTTGGTATCTCCATGTGTGTGAAATGAGGGATTATATCCCCCTTATCCATGGGGGGATCGCTGCCTCCTCTCCACACTGCCCTGTGCTCCCACCTTCTCCCACCCCCCATTCCTGGGCTGTGCCACACTGGACACCCGTTCCAGCTCCCCCCCTGCCCTGCTCAATGAGCCAGAAAGATGCAGAGCATCCCTAAAAACACAGAATCCCAGAATCACTGAGGTTGGAAAAGCCCTCCAAGACTGAGTCCAACCTGTGACCGACCCCAGCAAAAGCACTGACTGCCATGTCCAGTTGTGCCTTGGACATCTCCAGGAACTCCACCGCCTCCCTGGGCAGCCCCTTCCAACGCCGGACCCTTTCCATGAAAGATTTCATCCTGATCAACCAGTCCTGGTCACGGATGTTTGCCACAACTGAGCACTGTGGCTGTTTCCCCAAGCCATCACCTGCAGCATCCCAGCATCTCCCTGGAATGGATCCCCCTCATCCCAATTCCCACCCAAACCGATCCATGGGTCCCACTCTGGGATCCAGAGGTGAAGCAGCTGCTGTACCGCTCCAGGGAGTCTCTGATGCTCTGGAACTCCAGGATCCTCCATGGACAGAGCCCCACCCATGAGCTGTGCGATGGGGAGGCGGGAGCTTAGTGCTCCTGTGCTGGCCTAGATCCCAACACGAAGATTTCCAAGCTCCAGGGATGGGATTGGGGCCGGCAAATGCTCTGCAGTGGTCCCGCAGCCTCCCCCTGCTCCAGCCGCCCCCACTCTTGGCTCTCCATCACAGCAGCTCCTTCCATATCCCATTCCCGAGCCAAAGGCTCTCTGAGACCCCCCTTATCTCTCCTCAGGGCTGCCAGGTTTTACAAGGGGCTTTACTTTAAAGCACAGAGCAAATCTGGCGGGTATAAAAGCGGAGCCTGGAATGCTGCAGGGCCAGCCCTGCCAGGGGACACGGCTCTGGCTCTGTCCCCTCCGTGACGCTGCCAGCCTCAAACGTGACATTGGAAGCAGCTGCCAGAGAAAACATCCCTGGGCTTGCTGGATGGAGGGTTTGAACAAAGTTCCTGCCTCTCCTCTCAGTGTCTAAGTGGGGCTTATGGAAAAGATGGAGAGGGGCTTTTTACATGGACAGTCAGCGACAGGGAAAGAGGGAAGTTTCACACTGGAAGACTGGAGATTTACATCGGCCATTAGGAGGAAATTCTTCCCTGTGGCACAGGGTGCCCAGAGAAGCTGTGGCTGCCCCTGGATCCCTGGAAGTGCCCAAGGCCAGGTTGGATGGGGTTTGGAACAACCTGGGATAGTGGAAGGTGTCCCTGCCATGGCATGGGGTGGGACTCGATGGACTTTAAGGTCTCTTCCAACGCAAACCATCCCATGATCATATGATTTAGTCACCCTCTCTCTGTCCTTCTCCCATGGAAGGGACTGGAGACCTCACATGCACAGAGGTCACGGCAGGGAGGAAGCTGGAATGCTCCGTGTGTCCCTGTAGGAACACACGTATGTTCCCTGTAGGGAAACCACAGCAGGATAAACAAAGCTGAGCTCCTTGGGCTGTCCCACATCCAGCTCCAGGGAGCAACTCAGACCCCCCTCTCTCATCCCTCCTCCGGCTGCAGCTGCCTCCGGTTTGCAGAGGGTCCAGGGGGTCGGGAAACCTGGAAACAGCCTGGGCTAAACAGGATGTGAGCAGGAGCATCTGTCCAGCAGTCCTGGGGCATGGACACAGCAGTCCTGGGAGACCAGGGGAGCAGCTGGGAGCCAGCAGTGCTGGGGATGATGAGGGATTGCATCAGGAGCATCCCGATCCTGCAGTTCCGTGTGCCCCCTCCACAGGGTGACAGCGAGACAGGCTGGGGGAGCTGGGGGCGTTCATGTGGAGAAGAGAAGGCTCCAGGAAGGACTTAGAGCCCTTCCAGTGGCTAAAGGGGCTCCAGGAGAGCTGCAGAGGGACTGGGGACAAGGGATGGAGTGACGGGATGAGAGGGAATGGTTTCCCACTTCCAGAGGGCAGGTTTGGATGGGATATTGGGAAAGAATTCCTGGCAGTGAGGGTGGTGAGGCCCTGGCACAGGGTGCCCAAAGAAGCTGTGGCTGCCCCTGGATCCCTGGAAGTGCCCAAGGCCAGGTTGGAGGGGGCTTGGAGTAACCTGGGATAGTGGAAAGACCTGGGCTGGTCCTTTCCCATGGAAAGGGTGGAAGGACACCCCGGTCTGTACAGCCCTTTCCAACCCAAAGCAGTCTGTGATTCCATGATTCCCTGTACAGAGGCTCCATGCAGCAGCTGGGATGCTTTGCCTGCCTTTCCTCACGGTTGCAAAGGAAGGTTTGGAAGCAGCGGCTGCAGGAGTGTGGGTGAAAAACAAGAACCTGTGACTTGAATTTGGGGGTTTTTATCTGTGTGAAGGTTCTTTGTGCAGCCTTGGAGCTGGTGATCCTGATGGGAGCTGCCGTGATTCCAAGAGGATTCCATGGCAGTTCTGCAGGAGGTTTAGTCCCAACAAAAGAGAGGAAGAACGAAACCACCTGGAGGAAGCAGCGGAACCCATTTCCTATTGGGATGGCTGGAAAGAGCGGGAATCTGTGCCCAAAGCAGCGCTGGGCTCATCCAAGGTCTGGCCAAAAATTAGCCTGATTGTTTAACGAGCTCCCCACAGGATGAGAACCCGAGCGGAGGAATTCCAACCCATGGAAGGAGACCCAGCAGCACTGGTGGGCGCGGGGGGCCCGGGTGCTCCCCAACACCCCACATCCCCACCAAGCCGTGGATTTTCTTATCAGAAGCACCTGGCAGAGACCCGGCTGCTCCAGCTCCAATAAAGGAGCTGTCAGCTCCGTGGGATGGGGGTCTCCTGGCACAGGGAGGGGAGAGACAAGCCAGCCCCTCCGCTCCTGGCCCTTCCTCGGGAACATCTCTGCCTGGAGGCTTTAATGAAAAAGCCAAATGTGTGTGAGGAGGTGTAAGCCAAGGAGCCCGTGCCAGGTCCTGCTACCTACTTAATACCTGGGGCCTGTGCCGTGCTGATGATTCCCGCCTGGATAATGAATATTTTTAGCACTCTGCTAGAATGCTTTTAGTGCCCGGAGAGGCCGTTCCTGGCCGGCTCCAAAGGCGGTGCTGGAGCTGCTGATGTTATTCCAAGGATGTCTTTCCCTACGCGGATCCCAGGGGACTTGCAGAATATCCCGATCTCTTTCTCTTTTATGATGATTTTTTTTCAGCTTTCTCTGATGTAAGCGGAAATAAATCCGCTGCTTTGGAAACAGGGAAGGCTGCCGGGCCCTTCCCTGCTCCTGCACCGGGCACGGAGCTGGGACAAAGGGCAGATCTGTCCCTCCTCACCCCCTCCGGAGCCTGAGGCCAAAAGAATGGGAGCAGAACAGGGGGGTTGGCCCCTACCCTTTGGTGGGAGCGCTGGGCTCCATCTGGAAGCACTAAGGATGGGGGGAAAGCCGAGTTTCCAGTATTGTGTTTGGCTGGGATCTTGTTGTAGCGACTGCTGTTAATGCAAATCCCGGGGTGATTTGCTCCAGCTCACTTAGCGCGGGAGAGAGGCAAAAAAAGCAGGATTTCTCCAGTTGGAGACTGCAGCCAAGGGCAGAAGAGGAGGAGGAGGAGGAGGAGGAGGAGGAGGAGGAGAAAGAGAAGAAGGAGGAGGAAGAGGGCATTGGGATGCCCAGCTCCATGAGCTGCCCTGGGCACCACAGGGAGGAGCCCACTGGGATCTCCTCATGATCCCTGGACATCCCTCTGGGGTATTTTTCTGGGCTTTTGGGATTATATTCCCAAAATTTTCGGCAGTTACTGTGGCTGTTGTTTGTACCCACAACGCCAGGGGATGAGCACCCACCCTGATCCCCAGAAAAAGAGCTCGCACGGCCTGGGCTCGGTGTGTCCCACCCAGGGGCACCCACTGCCTGCGCTCCTCTGCTCTGCTTATCCCTCTTAGAAGAGCTGTTTTCCCTTCAGGTTTAAGTGGGAATATGGGATGGTTGGTGCTTTCTGAAGGGAAGCATCGGGAGTTGGCACTCGCAGCTACTGGAGGCGGGGTCTGCTTTTCCAAACAGGTTAATTCCTCCGCCCTGGAGCATCCCCACCGGTATCTCCTCAGGTTACTCTGCTAATCCTAGCGGGATGTTTCCTGCTGGCCGCGGGAGGGGAGAGGCGTTGCTGATAGCTGGGAGATGCTTCGGGTGGGAAGTGTCAGGATCCTCCGTCCTGTGCTTCAGGGCACACGTGGCAGCCCCGGGGTCACTTCTCACCTTGGGCAGAGCTCTGGAGAGCCTCACCTAGGAATGAGGAAATTCCCGGTGACGTGGGGAGTGAGCCCTGACACCTCTCCTTGGCTGGGGGCTGGAGCTCTGGGTTGCTGGAGAGGGAGTTCCTGCCCTCCCAGGGATCCGTGTCCTGGCCCTTCCCACACCCAGGGCACGGGCAGGGGCAGCAGGTGACAATTTGAGCAAAAACTGATCCCATTCCAGGTTTCTGAAGTCACTGTGCCTTTGTAATGTGCTAATTCCTGGGCCTGCACAATAATTGATTCCAGATCCCGGAGCAGTTTTGCAGGAGGGCGATGGATCTTGGCAGCCCTTCCCACCTCCAGCGCAGGGAACCTGCAGCTGCAGTGGGATCGTGGCGCAGCTCCTGCTGAGGGAGGGATGGTGGAAAGGGCATCAGCTTCCCGGGATGCTGCAGGGCTCAGATCCAAGCTGGAATGGCCGTGGGTGGCCATTCCATGGATCCCACCTCCCAGTCCAGCTCATCCTCCCTGGCTGCTGCACGTGTCCCCCACCGCAGGGACATCTGCTCCTGCTTTTCCCTCCCCCCTGCACTCCAGGCCGGAGGTGCAGCCTCAATCTTTCCAAGGGTTCAGGAAGGTCAAAGACTTTTTCCGATAGTTCTCACCGGGCTGTGTCTTCCCCGGATTGCATCAAGGCAAGAGAGTCCAAGTTATCCCCCACATCCGACCCCATGGTGAGCTCATTCCTTGGCCAGGATGTTCCCATCCCAGGTGGATTTATTCACCCCTCTGCTGGTCCCACAGCACGTGGATCCCGGGAGGTTTTCTTATGGATCTGCCCTCCAGGACACCTCTTGCTGGAGCATCCACAGTGTGTGGGTGGGGGGTGGATCCTTCCCGACCCCCTGCCCACGCACCAGAGCAGGGGGATTCCAACAGCTCCTAAATCCAGGGTCTTCCCAGCCATCCAGGACAGCGCTTGGAGCCCAAATGGAGCCGCTGTGGCTGGAGAAGGTTGTGCTGGGGCAGAGGCAGCACTCGCTTGTTTTTCCCTCTAATAAAAAACTAATAAAGGAGAAAATGAAAAAATAATTTTCTGGAATTTGGCTGTGTCTGCCCGATTTCCTCTGTCCGATCCGCAGGGATGTGGATGTGCTGGCATGTGAGACGTGGGACACCGCGGCATGGATGCTGCAGGGCAGGGGTCTGCTTCCCTTTTTTCCTTTTTTCCTTTTTCCCTTTTTCTCTTTGTCCCTTTTCCCCTTTTCCCCCTTTTCCCTTTTTTCTTTTTTCCCTTTTTCTCTTTTCCTCTTTTCCTCTTTTTCTCTTTNTTTTTCCCTTTTTTGTTTTTCCCTTTTCCCCTTTTCCCTTCCCCATTCATCTTCCCCTACTCCTTTCCCTTTCCCTTCAGCTTTTCCACTTTTCCCTTTTTCCTGCTCCTTCCTCTTGCTCTTCTTCCTCACCACCTTCCACTTTTACATTTCCCTTCCCCTATTCCGTTCTCATTCTCCTGCCTCTTTTCCTCTTTTCCTCTTCTCTTTCCCTTTTCCTTCTCCTTTTCCCTTCCCTTCTGCTGGAAGATCCCACATCACGCCATGCCTATTCCACAGTCTGCCATCCCTCCTGCATCCCATCTTTTCCCTGCTTCCCACTCAGCATTCCTGCCCTATCCACAGCCACCATCACCCCTTGGCAGGGTCCAGGCCCCCTGGTCCCTCCTTGTTGTTGCGTTGGGCTCGGAGCATTCCCGGGTGTAAATCCCTGCTCAGGGCCCATCCCATGTTATTTATGCTCCCACCGGGACCCCGCGCTCTTTTATCCTCCTCTTTAATCCGAACCAGAGAGGGGTTTGGCTTAACCCGGCCTGCAGCATTCCCGCTCTGTCCCCTGCCAGCCCTGCTCCTTGGAAATTCAGATAAGGGGAAGATTTATTCCGGCGAGGGAGGGGTTAAGGGAGAGTCGCTTTTGGGGGGTTCTTTGAAGATAAATTTAACTCGTTCTTATCTGCTGCACTCAACCGCGAGTTAACGCTGGGATGGGGGGGGCTGTTGGTGGGGGGGGTTGGTTTTAATCTTTGCCCTCTTCCATTTCGGGTTCATTCCAGGGACATCCATCACTCTGGCCAGGTAAAGAATTCCGGTCCCTGCCAGCACCGGGAGAGCTGGGGATGCTGTGGATAACCGTGGGATCCTGCCCCTCCTGCAGCGCTGACTCACCACCTCTCAGGGGTGGGGGTAGCAAGGGGGGGGGTCCCAGCCCTGTGGGGATTTAATCCCCCCCCCCCAAATCCATTGACAGCCCCGCCCCCAGGCCTGGGCTAATGAGCGCAGGGCTAATTAGTGCCCCGCGTGCTCAGGGCCCAGCTCTTGGCGCCAAGGGTTATTAAGGCGCTGCCAGTGGGGGTGACACGGAGGGTATGGGGGGGGTCCCAAGGCTGAGGGAGGAGTTCCCAGAGTTCCCTATCCAGGAGTTGTGCCCTTGCTTTGTCCCAATCCATGTGATACCTTTGCCAGATGTGTCTCTGCCTGGATCTGTGGGCAGAAGGGCCACAATCCCTTCAGGATCATTTTTGGGGTGGCCTGAGAAGCTGCAGGTGACATCCCTGGGGTACCTGTGCTCACGTCTGGGCGGAGCACATAAACACTTTTGTATTGGGGTGGGCTTTTTTGTTGTTTTTTTTTTTTCCCCGCAGTTTCTCGTGGTAGGAAATTTTGGCCGGAATGTTAAAGGTTTTCCTTGTGTGAGCAAGGAGAGGGTGAAGAAAAGAAAACGTGGAGGAAATCTTTGCCTCCTGCCTGGTCTCTACGCAAAGGCAGCCACGGGTTTGCTGTTCCCTGTTCCCTTTGCTGGAGCCTGCCTGGCACCCATGTATCCCCAAGCCCCGGGATGCCCCATCCCGGGAATGGTGATGATGCCTGGAGCAGCCACGTGTCACTGCAAAGGCCACTTCCCATGGCTCATTGGGATGGTTGTCCCTGACCTGTGACCTCGAGGTCGGCAGGTATTAACGACCTCCCCCATTCCTGCGGAGACACGAGCCCCCAGCCGGCCCAGGAATTCACTATTTTCGGGAGTCAGGACATCCCAGGATGGGCACTGCAGCTCTGGATTCCTCTGCTCCAGACCCCTCCAGGGCAAGGGCTGGCTCCTGTCACTGATTCCCATCACTAATTTATGTCCCGGGGCTTGGGCTGCCTTAATTCACCACAGGAGGGAGGGCAGGCCCTGGCAGCAGCCGTATTTCTTCCAGGGGTTATCTGGGAATTCTGCCTGGCTCTGCCAGGGGTTATCTGGGAATCCTGCCCGGCTGTCATGACCCTGTGAAGAGCTGGCCTTTGCCTCCCCCCACCACCAGGGTCCCACTCATCGTCCTGGGGCACTCCAGGACTGTCACCTCCCCCCGAGGGTCACTGGGTGTTGATCTGGCACAGAGGTGTGGGACAGATTTGGGGCAGGAGTCTGGGGAAATAGGGAGGGAAAGAGTTCTGGATGTGGATCCTGGTGGTTCTGCCTCCCAGCTGGGATTTCCTACGGTGTCTCCCTCGGCACAGGCTCTATTTAAGGTGCTCCAAGCAGCAGGGAATAATTAAAAGCAGCCACAAGTGTCCAAAATCTAAACAGAAAGGACAAATGGTGTAGAGAAGACCTGAGGAAGGGATGAAATCCATGACTTTCCCCAGACTGCACCAGCAGCTCCAGAGGGTGAATCTGCTCCTGTCCATGGAGCAGTGATGTTTTCCATGTGCTTTGTGCTCTCTCCGTGGGCTGGGCTGGGTGGGAAGTGCACAGGAACCATTTCCTCTCCTTTCCACTCCCCCTGGAAGGTGGATGCCGGTGGAGCAGCAGCGATCCATCAGGCTGAGGACATTATTTGGGTTTCAACCAACTGGAAACAAGGGAGTACCTGCGGAACGGGAGCAGGAGGGGGTTGCATGTGGCTGTTGAAAGGTCGGGGGCCCTGGGGATCTCTTGCCTTCTCCTGATAAATTAAGGCTGTGTGTTCCAATCCCATCCGGTGTCGGCCCCTCTCCACCTGGGAATGGGACGGGGGCACCTTCCTGGATCTCACTGGGAACATCCCCTGGGATTGTGTTAAGGGAAAATAAAGGTGTCCCCCTGCTCTTGCTCCTTGTGCCCCCCTCATTAGGAACAGTGTGTCCTTAGGGATTGAATTCCCAGCAAGGCAGGAATTCATGTCCCCACATATGGTGTGGTCAGCAGTGACCTCATTTTCCCAATCCTTTGCTGAGGGCAGCTGCCCTTCCTGAGCCCCTGGAAATGGGATGTGGTCCCAGCGAGCCCCGAGGGGGGCTGTGAGCCCTGTCCCTGCAGTGGTGAAGGACAGGATCCCCCTGGGAACCCCTTCCCACTCTCCAGCATCCTGCAGGCACGGCCTGGATGAGCTGTGGGCAACCCAGCGAGAAGGAATGTCCCAGGCAGGACCTTGGGAGTGGCTTCCTGTGGTGGCAGTGCCGGGGCAAGGAGCGGGCAGGGAACAGGCAGGGATCAGACAGGGAGCAGGCAAGGATGCCAAGAGCCACAACATTTTGGGAAAGCCAGAGTCCTTCCTTTTGGAGGGGGACACGGGACAGGCAGCAGGAGGCACAGCCCTGGAACTTTTCCAGCCGAGAAGGGGTAGGAGTGGGAGCGGGAAAGGCGAGGCCAAGGGCAGGAGCCTGCGGAATGGGAGCTGCAAAGGTTTCTTTCAGCCCTGAGGAGCCGAGCTTGCCTGGAGGCAGGAGAAAGCACAGCAAATAGAGTAGGCTGAGGCAAGGGAAGGGAACAAAGTCCTCCGGCACTTCAGAGGGAGAAGCTCTGCCAGGGAATTTGTGCCTCCACGAGAAACCCACAGGCAAGGAAAGAGAAATGAAGGTGGGAAGGACACTGCAGAGGAGAGGGAGGGTTTTCCGTGGCAGATTCCCTCGGAGCCAACGTCCCAGTGACGGCAACGCTGGGGGCAAGGGGCTGCCACTGCCGAGGAGAATCCCAAAATCAGTGGCCCCAAGGACCACCAGGAGCATGGAGCAGCTCTGCGGCCAGAGCAAAGCGATCCGGCTGGGAAGTGGCCAAGGAAAAACAGGATTGTTAAAAATGCCGAGTCATCAGCTTTGTCAGGAGCAGATCGGCACTGTTCGCCTTTTTCACTACAAAAAAAAAAGAGAGAGAAAACCTCCCCAAATTGTTGAGCATGTTCTTCTGTTTCGAAAATCCTGAAATTAAACTTAATGACAGGAAAACATATTAAAAATGAATGACTGTCATGACCAAAACAAAAGCTTGGGAAAATCCAGGGGGAGCACATTTGGGTTGTCCTGAGCTCCTCTTTGCAGATATTTTCCCTTCCCCCACATCACCTTTTAGCTGGTTTTTTTTGAGATGTCACATTCCCAATGCCCAGTGTTGCAGCATGGGAATGGATTGGGATGGAAAGGAGCCCGTCCAAAAGGATGACTGGGGACAAGATGGGGTGGCAGGAACCCACAAAGGATCCTGGAATGCTGGGAGGGGTGGATGGAGCTGTGAGTTGGGAATTTCACCTGCACCTCTTGACTGGCTTCAAGCAAACATTGAACCCGTTTTGTATTCTGCTCCCAGGATTCCCGGGGAGGGATCGCAAAGTCCTTGAGGCGCGACGAGGTGCTAAAGTTATAATGAATAAGGTTTTAATTAAGCTTGTGGCCCCCCAAAAAAGACCTTGGTGAAAGATGGGAGCAAACCCTGCCGAGGGAATCTCCGCCCTACAAAGAGCGAGGCTGTGTGAGACCTGTAATGGCTCTACCAGAAGGGCTCTCCCTTGGATACAAAGTGAGAAAAGATGCCTTAATTGCTAATCCAGAGGAATTTGGAGCCACAGGCACAACGTCCCCTCCCCGGTGCCGAGAGGATCTGCAGGGAATTCTTGGAATGATTAATCATGGGACGAATTCATTATAAACACAGAGAGGTGAACCCGAAGACTGGAGGCTCCTCTGGAAAAGGGATTTTAGCGGGGGAGAGGAAGGGGCTGGAGCAGCTCCCAGCAGTGACTGCTCTGGGTGACCACGGTGGCCCTAAGGAAGGGCAGGGGTGGCATTTCCTGGCTGCTGTGGGGAAGTGCTGCTCCTAAGGGAAGATCCCGGTGGAATTCAGCATCCCAGGGGCTGGAGCAGGGAGTTCAGGATCTGGGGAGCTGGTGGAGGCTCCATTGGCTGCGCGGGGTGACCACAGGGCTGTGGGACATCCCTGACAGCAGGACATGAGTCCCTCACCCTTCTGTCAACGTGCAAGGGAGGGGACATCCCTGCAGGACCTCAGCTGGGGGCAGAACCAGGGAAGGGATGTGCTGGGGGGATGAGGGCGGGGAGAGGGGCAGGAAACTCCAGTTTGGAAATCCCAGAATTGTTTAGGTTGGAAAGGATGTCCAGGACCATTGAGAGCAAGCCTTAACCCAGCACTGCCAAATCAGCCTCTCTGGGGGGCTGAGGGTGCCTGGAGAGCTGGGGGGGAGCAGGATGGGGACCCCTGAGTGCCACGAGGCTGCAGCTGGGAAGTGGCCAGGGCTGGAAGGGGCAGCAGGACAGGTGGGACAGGCGAAGCTGGCAGGGCTGGCAGGACAGTGGGCAGCATCCTGCCTCCCCAGCCCGCTTGCTCAGCACCAAGGTTACAGCCCCGGGTCTTGTTTTCCCATCTCCACGGAGCAGCCGGGGGCTCAGGGAAGCTCCCAAAACCCCGGCCCGTGTCTGGAAGCACTTGCTCAGCCGGAGCCCGGAGGATGCGGAGGGACGGGCGATGAGTGGAGCCGTTTGTGCGCTGGGGACGCACGATTTAGTGTGGCCGCTCTTCCTGACAGGACCCGCCCGCGGGGGACATTCCGGAGTCCCGGAGATTCCTACGGCTGCAAAGCTGATCAAAGATCCCTCACACCTCCCGGGGAGGCGGCGGGGTGGCCACGACCTGGCCCCAGACGCCCGTGCAGGGCTCGTGTGGGTCTGGGGTTATTTTGGTGCAGAGCTGCGGGATGTTCCGACGGCTGGATTTTGCTCCTGAGCTAATGGAAGCAGCTGGCGAAGGTGTGGCCGCTCCTGTCCGGCTGCTGCTGGAGCTCCAGGATCCTGGAAAAGCCCTGTGGGGTGTCCCAGGAGAGGACACCTGAGGGAGAGAGGGGTGGGATGCCGTGAGTTTACCGAGGGGTGGGATGTCCCGACACGGAGACGGCCTTGGGGGTGCGATGTCCCCACACCGAGGTGGCTTTGAGGGGTTGGGATTTCCACACATTTTTCTGGATAAGGAGGGTTGTGCCGAGCGCTGCCCTCGTGCACTGACCCGGGGAGGCTTCGAGTGGGGCTGGGAGGAGCAGCAAAGGTCTGGATCAAAGACGGGTCACTCCTGCGAGCACCCCCCGAGCCCCCCGGCGCTCCCTTCCCGCCCGCATCTGCCCGGTAATGGCTTTCAGGTGTCCCGCAGGGAATCGGCGCAGGGAGGTTCAAAGGGGGAGGTTCAAAGGGAGAGCGGGGGCTCCTGAGCGAGCCCAGGGGTGCGGCAGCGCTGGGGGGGGACAGGGAAAAAGGGGGACGTGACACGAGTCCATCCCCTCTCCTTGTGCCAGCCAGAGGCTGGTGTTGAAACCTGTCTTTTGCCATGGAAGAGCTTGGGTGGAGAAAAATCCAAACATTTGGAGTTTTTATTTTCCCGTGTTTCACTCCAAAAACAATGTCTTATTCCCTGCCCTCCCGACTTCGACGAAAGACTCTGAAAACGCGATTTCCCCTCATTTTTTTTTTTCACGTGTAGGGGAAGTGTTGGCCTTTTTCTGACCAGTCTCCCTGTTTTCCCTCCTCCCGTTTGTCCTGAGTCACGGTGCCACCACCTGATCACGGCTGAGCGTGCTCTCCACGTCCCGGGGCGGTGACATTGGCCCGAGGTGGCAGGACCCACACCAAGAGTGAGAAAAAGCGGGACATCAAACCGATTTCATCTCCCGGGATGGTTGTTACCATGCTTCACCCCACCGGAGGATGCTGTGGACAGGAAAAACCCAAGGAAAGCGCCCAGCAAAGGGGGATCTGGAGCTGCCAGAGGGAGGATAGGGATAGCCAGGGTGGATTTGGGGTGCTGCTGGATGGCGCTGGTCCCGCTTTCCCGGTGGAGACTTTGGCATCCCGGCGCGGGAGGATTGCTTTGGCAGAGAACACCTGTGGGGCTGGGCCAGGGAAAACAAAGGTGAGGTGTGGGATGGAGGGCGAGGGGCTCGCCGGGTCGGCCGGCTCCTTATCTCCCCGCACTGTTTGCTCCAAGATTAACCCGAGCTCGCAAGATGCGAAAGTCCAAGGAAAATCAAGGCTGGGCTGGGATAATCGGGGGCCTCTCCCCCTTCCCCCCGACGGGATGGAGTTTAAAGTCCGGGCGATTGCGAGTGATTTACGACTCATTATTCTCTGGTGCAAGAGCTGGTTAATGAGCAATCAGGGGTTGGGCAGGCGCGGGGGAAGGGGGGGGGGATTGCGGGGCATTCCCGTGGGGAAGGGGCTTCTCCCCCAGCTCAGGAGGGGAGCAGCGAACAGCTCTGGGAAGTCAGAGGAAGATCATTCCCAGCCTCCTCAGCTCAGGGACGTGGCAAAGAGTTCCTGGATCTTTTCCATGTTTTACACACCCCCTGCCACCACGTTTAGCTGCTTCCCCATTATTTTCCAATCATGCCAGTTATCAGGAGCCCGTTTATCTGATAATCTGGGACTTGGATTTATTCCATGTTTTTGTAGTACGTGATAGCACTTCCCATCCTGCTGACTCCGTCAATTTGTCTGGAATGGTGTGGACGGGCGCAGGAAACACTCGTCTCCCCAACCGGGCCAGAACCAGCTGGATTATGGTAAAACCTGGAGGAGAGGGAGGCAGCTCTGCTTCACTCCTTGCAGGCAATTCCTGCCCGGTGAGCGGATCTCGCTCCTGGTGGTGTCCTGGAAGATTCAGGATCCTGGAACAAGAAGATTCCCTGCCCTCGGGGCTTTGCCTGCCCTTCCCCACAGAGTGCGGCGCAAACATTCGCAGATAAAAAAAATCCCATAAGTGAACCGCAGGGCAGGGAAGGAGGGGAAGCTGAGCCAGACCGGCAATGCCTTGGGAAGGCGCCGCAGGGAGCGGCTGTGCCTGCACCCTCAGTGCCTGGAGCATCCCAAATCCCTGCCAAATCCAGGGCAGGAGCGGGGCAAGGCAGCCCCTGGCTGACCCCAGCCCTCCTGCGGGATCGCGGATCCTGCTGGCTCTGGAGCTCCTGCAGGATTGTGGACCCTGGAAGGCTCTGGAGCACCCATCCGCATTCCCAAAGCTTTGATTCCCGGCCCCTTCGGGCCAGGCTGTCCCGGCAGGGCAGGGGACAGCCGGTCCGTGTCTCCGGGGGCGGGGACCACCATCCATCACTGCCCGGGGGGGCTCGGCAGCCGCGGCCCCGCGGGGCTCGGACGATGTGCTGCCCACGGGTCACCGCCCGCGGCCAAAGGGCAGCGCCCGGGGGCTCCAGCTTTGCTCTGGGAAGCGGCTCTGGAATAACAGCCCCTGCTCGGCTCATCCCGCCTGCAGGGAGCGGGCGGCGTGTCCCGGTACCCGCGGGGGTCGGATCGGCCGCGGGTCAGCCGTGCCGTGAGGGATTCCCAGAGGATTCCCAGCACTCTCTGTCACAGGAGCCACGGGCCGGCCAGGGGGAGCTTCCCTGCTTGGGGATGCTCTGCTGAAGGCGTGGGATGCTCTTCGGCCAGGAATTTTCCCTTGCTCGGGTCGGGCACGAGCTGTTTTTGGAGATGCCGAGCGAGTCTTTCCCTGGGATCCGTGACTCCATTAAAGCAGTTTTCAGCTCGAGGGTCAGCATAAAACCTCGACTTTACTCTGTCTCCGCTGCAGCGTCCCCACCCTGCGGCAGAGACCAAAGAATCTGTCCCGGCCGCAGAGGTGACAGCGGCGACACCCGAGCTGCCGCCACCACGCTCCTCTGCCGGCAGCGAGTGGCGGATCCAGGGAGAGGCGGCCCGGCACAACCCAAATCCCGTGATCCAAACGTTTTGGACGAGACAGCCAACTCCTTCCTCCAAATCCCTCCTGTTTTGTCTGTGCTGCAGCTGTGGGGAAGGAGCAGAAAGCGGCGGAGCAGGGACGGAGGGCCCAAATCTAATTTAAGTCGGCGCATTAGGCCAGGGATTATTTGGCTCAGGGGCTGTTGGCTGCGAACAGGATCCCGGGGAAGCGCTCGGCTTGGGATGTCGGGAAGAGCTACCATTCCCCAGGCCTGGGTGGGATACACTGTAATTAATATCAGCCAGGAATTAGGAGGGATTTGGAGACAGAATGGCCTGAGATTAGGTCAAACAGCAACGTGATCTCAGCTTTGTTAGAAATCCCCTTCCTAAAGGGCCGGTGCTTCCTCGCAGCAGCAGGGCTGGGAGGCCGCCAGGAGCTGTCCCCCCGTGTCCCTGGTCACTCCAGGCCAGTTCTGGGATCCTCCCTCATCCTGCACCCACAGAATCCTCACATGGTGCTTCAGAAGCTTTCCTTAGCGCCCCTTCTTAAATCCCCTCTGATGGGGGCAGAGGAATCCTCTCTCCCTCCCCGGGATCAGGTATCAGGGAGTTAAGCAAGAAACAGGATCCAAATCCTCCAGTTTCTCCTCTAAGCTGCCTCTGACACAATTGGGTGCCTCCAGGACGGTCCCTCTGCCTGACCCTGTCCCTCTGTCACCCCTCACCCGTGTCCCTGTGTCAGGTGACAGCTGGAGNAGAAGGAGAAGGAGAAGGAGGAAGGTGGGCACTGGGTCTGCTTTACCCAGAGAAATCCTCACATTTGACCCACCCACCCTTTTGGGATCACCGTGACCCCACTGGCTGCAGAATTACGCTGGAACAGGAGGAGAGGCCCTTTCTTCTCCCCCAGCCCTTGGTCCTGCCGGTGCTCCAGGGGGCATCACGCCCCAAATTCCTGCAAGACGGAGCTTGCAGGACCAATTTCCAGGATCGATTTCCACATCTTGCTCGCGGCACGTGCCCAGGAGCTCTCCCCACAGCCCAGCAGCCCCAGCTCTACTCTCCCTGCCCTGGATTCTCCCAGTTCTTCCTCTCCACACGCCGCTGCCCGGCTTGGCCCAGGCTCTCCTTCCCCGTGCCAAAGTCAACACCGTGGTGACAGTCCCCAGCAGCCCATGGACAGGTAGGAAACAAGCAGTGTCAGGAGATAAACAGGGCAAACACGGCCCGGGCTGCCGCGTTTCAGGCAATATTTGCAGACCAGGTGTGTCCACCCCACCCACCTGAGTCACCCCAGGCAGGGTGTGGCTGGGGGGGGGGACACACGGTGCCCCGGGGGCTCCCCAGAGCTCCGCTGGGGGTGCAGCCCCTGGTTTCCCCAGCTCTTCTCCTCTGGGCCCACAAAGGGGCACCTGGAGCACCCAGGGGAGCGTTGGCCCCTCAGCAGGCCCCACTCCTCCTTTCCATGGGTCAAGGAAAACTGGGGGCCCCACGGCACCCTGAGGATTCCCTGGGAGATTGTGGAATCACGGAATGGTCTGGGTTGGAAGGAGCCTTAAAGGTGATCTTGTTTCAAACCCCTGCCATGGGCAGGGACTCCCAGTCCCTTCCGCTAGCCCAGGTTGCTCCAAGCCCCATCCAGCCTGGCCTTGGACACTTCCTGATGCTCCTTCTGGAGCCCCCAGTGCAAGCTGGTGTTTGGTTCAAAGGATCTTTGGGTTTTTCGAACCAGGAACTGAGTTTCCAGAACATCCAAGAGATTGAGGAGCACCTTGAGGGACCTCAGCTGACCCCGGTGAGCCCACAGCCAGCAGCAGGAGCAGCAGGAGCTGCTGGAGTGCCCAGGAGTTATCCCGGAGCAATCCCGGGTTTATCCTGCCTCTCTCCCGGCTTTGTTTTTCCCTTCTCTCCTCACATCTGGCCACATGTGGCTGTGTCAGCTGCCACACCCTGAGCCTGCAGACCATGTGTTCCCTGCTGACTGGTGGCAATGGATGAGGGAAGGGCCGGAAGTGTGGATCGCATCCCAAATCCAGCTCTTGGCATGACAGTGGCAGATCCCTGGATCCAACAGTGAGCTTGGGATGGGCTGTTCCCTCTGACAGAGTCTCCAGGGAAGTGCAGAGAGAGCCCAGCAGAGCCCAAGCTGCCCTATGGTCCTGCCTGGGGCCGGCGAGGGACGGTGAGGGACGGCTTCTCCTTGCCAGGAAAAGCTTGGATGTGGCAGAGATGCTTCTCCTGCTCCTCCCCAACTCTGCCACCAGCACAATTCCCACTGAGCTGGTGGGGCTGCCCGGACAGCCAAGGAGTGACTCTGCTCCACCACAGCCACATCCTGGGATGCTGCGCCTCCACTCTCCATAGGGATGGCTCCAGGGTGTGGCACAGCAAAAGGGAGACTTCCCTTCCTCCATCCTGGTTTGGGCTGTCTGGAGAGGTTGGTATTCCAAGGAAGCGCTGCAAAAATCAGAGCCCTTGGGAAAACTCTCACAAAACGTGGCTGAATTTAAAAAAAAAATAAAATTTGGGAAATTTCTTGAAGCGTCATGAAGTGCAAAGGAAAAAGTCCTGCCAAGCACAATGAAAATCCACTTTTAAATCGCCAGGAAAATTCGTAGAATTCACCATCTGAGGAATTTCTAGAAAATGGTGGAGGAATCTGAGAAAAGTCCTTAGCTGAGGTTTCCTGGGTGGAGAAGTTTCTCAGAAGCATTTGGAGGATTTCATACTCATATTCCTAGACTAAAGAATTTCTTGAGAGCCCTTGTGGGAGTCTTGGAATTCCCTGGGATGCTCCTAGACAGGGTGCCGATAAGGAAACGCCAGAAAACTTCCGCAAGAGAGAAAACTCGCGGGAGAAACGGAAGACTCTGGGGAAGTTTCTAGGTGGAGGAAAGTCAGGGAAGCTCTAGGGCATTCCTTCAAATATTTCAGATTGGAGAAGTCTTATGAAGCCCTTGAACATTCCTGGAAGTGTTCTAGACAGAAGTCATAGGAAATTCCTAGGAAGCCTTGGTGGTGCAAGAAAGGCTGAAGGATTTAAGAGGGACGTGCCCTCCCCGAATTCACAGGACAAAAGCCTATAGGAACTGTTGTGGGTCCCTAGAAAGCTCTAGGAATTTCCTAGGAGGTCCCAGGTGAAGGATATGGTGCTCACCCTGATCCTCTTTATTTTCTGTTCTGGGTCTAGCAGGGTCTGCCTGGAGCTGATCCTGTTTTCCTCATGCATGCAGAGCTGACCCCGCAGATCTGACCTCGGGGTGGTGAGAAGTCTCCTCTGGCGACAATTCCCACAGCTCCATGAAGCCGCTTGGTGGGAAAAGCATCAAATTAGTTATCCAAGGATCACCTTGTCAATTTTCCCATTCCGAACCTCTGCAGCTTTAAGTTTTTTGCCTCTTTATCCCTTTTTTCCTGGTTCGTTTTAACTCTCTCCACGCAGGTGTTATCCCAAACCCCGGACCAACGGGATGCTTTCCCCCACCATCCCCTCCTTCCCTGGCGTGGATCCGTCAGAGCCAAGAGGCAACAGAGGAAGGGAAAGAAAGGGCATTTCCCCTTTTGTTCTCTTCCCTTGCTCCAAGAGTTCTCAATATCCCACTTGCCTTTCCTGACTCTTGCTAATCATTGAAAGGAGGCCTTCAAAGGGGCTCGGCAGCGTCTCCGAGACCTCGTTAAATCCCGGTAATTGCAGATACGGAGCCGCCGCGCGTGTCCGGATGGGGGAAAAGCTTTTCATGTTCATTGCTCTGCGATTATGAGTGGGGAAGTTCATCTGCCATTTTATTGCTCTGTTCCATAGGGTCATTCCATTCCCATGCAATTCCACCGTGCCAGGAGTCATTTGGAGCGGCTCCGAAGTGCTTGGCTGTGCTCTTCCCTCTCCTGGATCATTTTTGGGGGGCACCAGAGGAGGTTTCTGGCAAAACTCCTGTGGGACCGTGCTGAAAGTCCTCTCTCCTGCACACACAGGCCGTTCCCCAAATCCTGCCATTCCTGACCAGGGATTAGCATTCCCATTTATCCCTGGGCTGCTCTTGCCTCACCAACCTCGCCTGAGCGACCTTCAGAGACCTTTTAGAAAAACCCCAAATATTGCAGCTTCTCGGCCCCGAGCCTCGTCCAAGAGCTCAATTACAGGATGGCTGGTGTGGACAGGCCAGCCCAGGAATTCCAGGGTTTGGTGCTCATCCCACTTTTCTCCTGGAGCGCCTAAAGCTGGAGACTTGGCAGATCTCTATCCCAAACAGTGCATGAGCTGAGTGACCTGGAAATTCATGGACATCTTCGGCTGCTGGGGCAGGAGGGGTGATCCTTTAGGATCACAGAAGTCTTCTGGGGCTGTAGAGTCCAATCATGCCCCAGCACTGCAAAGGCCACCACTGACTGTGTCCCCAAGTGCCACGTGCACGTGGCTTTTAAGCCCCTCCAGGGATGAGGACTCCACCCCTGCCCTTGCCAGGGATGGAAAACACTTTCCATGAGAAATTTTCCATAATGTCCAACTAAAACTTCTCTGGAAGAGCTTGAGGCTGTTTCCTCTCATCCTGTCCCTGTTCCCTGGGAGCACAGCCCGACCCCCCCCGGCTGTCCCCTCCTGTCAGGGAGTTGTGCAGAGCCACAAGGTCCCCCCTGAGCCTCCTTTTCTCCAGGCTGAGCCCCTTTTCCAGCTCCCTCAGCCACTCCTGGTGCTCCAGACCCTTCCCCAGCTTTGTTCCATTCCCTGGACATCCTCCAGCCCCTCAATGCAGCAATGCAAGAACAGCAGAGGGGAGAGACGGATTTGGGAAAATCCCTTTGGACTTGACAAAAGCTTTTGAGGTGGTGCTGACGGTCCTGGCTCCTTTGGCCAACACCCGCCCAGGATGGACAAGTGGGAGGAAGGGGGTGGCCAAAGGGCCTCTTTTGATCCCATTTTTCTCTCCCTTCTTGAGTGAGGAGTTTGATGGGAATTTAAAGTAAACAGAGGAGCCCTTGGGGTGGGCTCTGCAGGGCTGGCAGGATCCGCCGGGGTTGGTGCTGCCCCAGACGGGGAGGATGAGGCGTGGGATAATTCCCAGCATCCATAGGATGTTAGTTTTCGGACTTCATCAATAAGACTCTTCTCCTGCAGCTCCCCAAAATGTTTATGGAAGAGATACAGGAAGGGAGGAAGATCAAACCTGCCCTGGCGAAGCCTCGCTGGCTTTATCTGTGGTTTATGAGGTGACCAGACCTTGGCGGCTCCGTTTTAACTTGTTTTGATCTGGCCGTGCTTTATGACGATAATTCTGAAATGTTTTGACAGGCACGAGCCTCACCCGTCTGGGCTGCTCTGCTGGGAGTCCCGGGGCAGCGCTCCCACAGCCCGGCTTTTCCATAAAAACCCAAAAATTCAGAGGGGGAGATGATGCCCGTCCTGAGGATGGGCACTCGTGTCCACCTGGGAGGGCTTGAATTGCTCACGGCCCTTCCCTCTGCTTGCAGCCCTTGTGGGGCTTGCTGGTGGTGCCTTTCTGAACTTTGGGAATGGTTTTCCAACAGATGTTTGGGCTCTCAAGTTGCATTTTTGGTTTTTCCCCCAAAACTGTCTCTCGTTTGCACACATTTCGTACTTTTAGTTAATAAATTCCCAGCTGCAAACCACATTTCTGGGAGGATCGTTCCTTTGTGTTTCCAGTGAAAACGGGAACATCACAATAAATCATTCTTGGGTTCTTTTAAAGTATTTTTTTATGGACAATACTTGGAGCTGTTGGCTGGATTTGAGGACAAGTCAGATGTGCCCGTCTGGAGGGGTGGCGGGGTGAGCCGAGCTGGGCTCCCAAGGCCGAGGGAGATGTGGGAAGATGCCGGTGGTTCCCAGGGATCAGCAGGATTGTATCAGAGGCAGCACCTTCCCCACGTCCTGTTTACGGCCCTTCCAGCCTGGTCTCCATCTCGGACTCCTCGGGAGCTGGAGCCACACAGGAAATAATCATGGAATCACAGCATGGTCTGGGTTGGCAGTCACCTTAAATTCCATCTTGTCTCACCTGGATGGGATAATTTTCCACTATCCCAGGTTGCTCTAAGCCCTGTCCAACCTGGCCTGGGACACTCCCAGGGATGGGGAAGCCACAGCTTCTCTGGACAACCTTCAGGCACTGCAAGGGGCTCTGGGATCTCCTGGAGTCTTCTCTTCTCCAGGTGAACATCCCCAGCTCTCCCAGCCTGGTTCCAGAGGGGCTCCAGCCCCTGGGGCAGCTCTGTGGCCTCCTCTGGACTCTCTCCAGCAGCTCCAGGTCCTTCCGTGCCGGGAGCCCAGGGCTGGAGGCAGCTCTGCAGGTGGGGTCTCACCTCAGCGGGGCAGAATTCCCCCCTTCCCACTTCCCATTCCAAGGACCAGCCCAGGTCTCGGGGAGGATTTTGGGGCCCCTGGGGCCAAACAGGCTCCAGCCTCGGGCTGGTCCTGCTGGGTGTGCCCAGCCCTGTGCCTGGAACCTTGTCATTGGCTTATCCCAATCAAGGATACTGACTCCCACTGGGAATTAGGGATGTGTTGCCCTCAGCCGGTGTCTCCTCTGTCCTCACCTCTGATGGACTAAACCCGCCCCTCTTTGTCATTTCCCTCTGGGGCAGAGCACGAGGGATTAGAAGATTGTCTCCTGCTAATTTGTGTAGATTCCCTCTCCTCTTCCTGGGTGCTGTGGCCCGTTCCCATCCGGGCTGTGCCCGCTGCACACCCTTGGCAGTGCCCTGTTCCCCGAGCATCCCACACCGCTGGATTTGGGTTGCCCTTTCCAAACAGCCCACCCTGGGATGCTGGGACAGAGGCAGCGGGTGGCTCAGCGCATCCCTGCACGATCCCAGCTGGAATAAGGGTGAGCCCAGGTGGAAGAAGGATGGGCAGGCAGCGAGCTGCGGCCGCGTTTGCATCTCCGTGGGCGTTCTCTTCATTAAAATGCTGTGGGAAGAGGTTGCCTCTCCTGCCTCCGCGTTTGCTGCTCCTCAGCTAGGAGCGGGAACCTTTTGTCGGGGAGAATGGGAAGGAATTTTGGCAGGAAAGGCTTTCCGTGGGCTGCCGAAGGCACCGGCTGCGGCTGTGGCCTCTGCCCACGGAGGTACCCGAGGCTTTGGCAGGGGGAGGACGGGGCAGGGGAATTTTGGGCAGCGTGGGTTTGATTTGGGCCACCCCGATGGCAAAGCTCGGTGTCCCTCCCAATGGCCCGAGCCCTCTCTGTGTCTGTCACCTGCATTTCTGAGCGCATCTCTCCGAGGACCCCTCCATCCCCCTTATCTCGTGTGGGTGGATGCTGCCAGGAATAATCATCTGCCTCAGAGCTGCTTTGATCTGTTGCTCCTGGAAAAGGAAAACGCGCGTTTTCTCTATTTTATTTTAAGCATCGTTTATCAGCGCAGCAACACCTTTAGGTGAAGGGGCAGGGCCCACAAAACATCCACCCTCTGAGGAAAAGGAGCCCTTGGAAGGACGGGATGGTTCGGGATGGGGGCGGCAGGGACTCCCCGTGCCCCCCACGGTGGGAGGTTTCACGCAGCCGGGCATCCATCGGGCTCACGATGCTCTCCCGATGCTCTCCGTGCCTCCAGGCAGGGTTTACCTGCTCTGGACACGCCTTGGAGGCAGCGCTGGAATGGATGCTGCTCACTGAGCTCCTTAATTGGTTTTAGTCGTAGGCTTATTAAAGAACAAGATTTAAATAACGTCAGGGGGGAGGAAGGAAAAAAACACCTCAACAAAAACAAGCTGAAGGAGGGAGCGGAGAAGATTCCCGCGGTGCTGAGCGGAGTTACCGCGAGGAGTCCTCAGCAAAGGCTTCCAGGTTCCCTATTTTTCCTCCAAATCTGCTTTGAGTTTTAAGCAAATCCCCGAAGATTGCCCATGAATAGTCATGCGGGAGCTGCCCTTGCCTGTGCTCCAGCCGCTATCCCAAAACGCAGATTCCTGGCAAAAAGGAGATGAGAAAAAGCACCAGGTTTTCCTTGAATATTCCTTTATTATCCGTGCAAAGGGCTTGCAGGCACTTGCGCCGAGATCTGATAAAGGGAAAGATTTGCCCAATTATGGAATGGAAACGGTCCCGGGGGTCTCAGCCAAGGGAGGGAGCGGCTCCCGAGGCTCTGCCGGCCCAGCCCGGGCACGACGCCCCTGCCAGGCAGGGAGAGCTGCCCCTGCCCCTCCTGGCACAGCCCGGCGAGTGTGGGTG
The DNA here is from genome assembly GCA_008694505.1 of Cyanoderma ruficeps. Classification (NCBI taxonomy): domain Eukaryota; kingdom Metazoa; phylum Chordata; class Aves; order Passeriformes; family Timaliidae; genus Cyanoderma; species Cyanoderma ruficeps. The sequence continues at coordinate 72,562 of VZDJ01001289.1, read as the reverse complement.
TCGAACTCTGAGCGAAAAAAAAATAATCCCGAGCACCCGGGGGAAATCCAGCGGCGGAAAGGAGCCAAAACACTGCGGGAAAACTTCCCTTGATCGCCCCTCGGTGGGCTCAGGGGCCGGGGAATGGGAGGTGGATCACAGGTTCGCCCCGAGTGATGGAGGCAGATCGTGAGGTTCATCCCGAGAAAGCACCCTGGAAAGGGCATTTGGAGAGGGGTTCGCTGTGTCTCCTTGGAGCTAATTGGGATCAGGGCGGGAGGTGGGAAGAGGGTGCTCAGGAGGCCGGCATGAGCAGGTGGCCCTTGGGATGTCCCACGATTCTTGGTGGGACAAAGGATTCACTCGGGGCTTGGGATTCGCCCCAGATTGCCTCGTCTTTTCTTGGTAGGAAAGACCTTTCCCCCAGCGAATTTTCTAGAGGTTGCTTTGGGCTTGGATATTGGGATTTCAAATAGCAAAGGAACAAAAAGCCGTGAGTCATGCGTTTCTTCACGCTGTACCCAGCAATTCCACCAGCCACCCCCTTTCCCCGGAATCCAGTTTTTCAGTGGAAATCCAGGTGGAAAATGGCTCAAAGAGGAGGAAAATAGCTAAAAAGGGGGGTGAAGATGAGATCGTAAATGAGAAGGAAATGGGAGAATGGGATAGTGGCAGGGCAGGGGGTCCTGCACCTCTGGAACCAAATGCTCTGGGTTTGGGGTCTCTCTCCTCTGTACCAAACCCGAAACTGCCTGATCTGATCCCAGAAATTCTTTACACACGTCTGAAGCTGGGGGGAAAAAAGGGAGTGCAGGGATGTCCCTCGGCTCTCAGAGATGTCCCTTGGCCCCACAGAGGGGTCCCAGGGTGTCCCTGGGCTCTCGGGGTGTCCCTGTGGAGCCGGGAATGGCAGCCGGATCCGGGCACGGCAGCGGGAGCAGGCGGAGAAGGGCTCGGCCGCACGGGGCCGGCCCCTGCCGTAGCTGCAGCTCGTTAAAGTCTGGCTGGAGGCGAGAGAGATCCCTCGATAAAGATGTGAAGCGAAGTCGAGGGTAAGTACAGTAATCTCCCAACTTCCCACCGGGGTGTGAGCGCCCAGGTTGTAAATAGGCTGGAATCAAAGACTCATAAACCATGCAAATTGCTCCGTGTGTGTTTGTCTGTCTCCTTCCCATGTCTTTGCCCCTCACCTCCTTCCTCCGAGTCTCTATCTCTCTATCTCTCCTCTTTCCATGAGCTCTGCTCTGCTCCCGACGAGCCTGTTCGGGCGAGGGAGGGACGATTTAAAAGACATTTTTGTGGTTCCGGGCAGCAAGTAAAAAAAAAAAAAAAAATCTGCTTTTTTTTCCCCCCCCTGCCACCCTCCCCATTCCAGACTCAGGGACACGTCACCCCAAACCTACACAGCCATCAAAATAAACATTAATTAAGATATTTCCAGTGATCTTCACTGTCACAAATTATCAGCCCCACAAAAGCAGCGCTGCAACTGCTCAGGATGTTCAGTTTATTCCTTTTCGCGATTGCTGAGAGATAAAACTGAATTTCTCCACTTTCCTCTTCTGCCTTTCAGCCCATCCTGCTCCACGCAGTGAGCCATCAGTGGCACCACGGGGCTGCATCCCCAAAACCTGCAGTGGGGCATGGAGAGATGTCCTAGTGGGAATCACGGAGCCATGATCCACCTAAATGGGACGATCATGGAGACTTGTGCTCTGTGGGAAACTGGGATTCCCTCCTGGGTGCTGGGGGGTCGGGATGGGGTGTGGAGTGCAGCAGGGCTGGGGTGTGGGAATGTGAGGACGCAGGGATGTGGTGTGGTTGAGACAGAGGGGTGCAGGTTGGCAGGGAACGCAGGGGTTTAGGGTGAGGGGATGCGGGGGATTACAGGATTCTGGGAGTCAGGGATGCAGGGACACAGGGATGCAGGGGTACACGGATGATGGGGAGTATGAGTGCAGGGGTGCAAATGTGCAGGGTGTGGGGGTGCAGGGGGTCGGAGGGCACAGGGATGCAGAAGCATAGAAATGTAGGGATTCAGGGGCACGTGGATACAGGGATGCAGTGGCACAGGGATACAGGATTGCAGGGCTGTGGGGGGTACAAGAGTGTGGGGGTGCACGGGTACAGGGCTGAGGATGCAGGGATGCAGAAATTTAGGGATGCAGAGCCGCGTGGGTTCAGGAGCACAGGGATACAGGAGCGCAGGGCTGTAGGATTGCAGGAGAGCAGGGAACAGGGGTGCAGCAGTGAGGAGTCCAGGGGGGCTGGATCTCCCTGTCCCGGCTCCTGCCCGGGAAGCAGCGTGGGCCGCCCGGAGCAGGCCGGCTGCCAGGAGCAGGAGCTGGCAGGGCAGGGTGGGGAAGCAGGAAAGGGAGCCCCGCTCCTCCTCCCCTCCAGGAGAGCTGTGGCTCTCGGCGGGAGGCTTGTGAGTACACACAGACTCTCTGGAGCCTCCCATGTAAATCCTGGCAGGACGCAGCCAGCTCTGAGCTCATTCACGTGAGATCACCGGCTGGTTCGGGGCACGCGGGTGGGGACCCTGCCCCGGGGGGCTGCCCGCCCGCTTGGGAGCTGGGAGAAGAGCTCAGCGCATCCAACCCCTCTCCCGCCAGGTCTCTGTGACGGCAGCACCGTGCGGCCTCACACAGCATTCCCCAAGCCCCTGCAGCCAGCTGGCAGGATCCTGCTGTCACACCAGGGTGATGGTGGGTGGCACGTGGAACACTGAGGGTGGCACTTGGGACACCGGGGAACAGCCCCGGCACTGGAGATGGGAGGTCTGGCACTGGGTATCAGGTGTGACCCTTGGGATGTGAGATGGGACACTGGGAATGGCAGGTTTGACCTAGGACATGGAAAGTCTGACCCTGGGGATGGAAGGTCCGACACTGGGAATGGCAGGTTTGACCCTGAGGATGGCACTGGGAATGGAAGGTCTGGCACAGGGGAACAGGTCTGACATTTGGGATGGAAGCTGCAACCCTGGGAAAGGCAGGTCTGGACCTGAGGATGACCAGTTTGACCCTGGGGATGGAAGTTGTGACACTGAGGGTGGAAATTGCAACACTGGAAGTGGATGATCTCATCATAGTGATGGAAGGTCTGGTCCTGGGAATGCGAGGTCTGGTCACGGGGATGGCAGGTGTGGCACTGGGAATGGAAGATCTGGCCCTGGGAATAGCGGGTCTGGTGCTGGGGACAGCAGATCTGAACCTGGGGACAGCAACACTCGGATTTTCCACCCTGGCCAAGGAGCAGAGGCCACGGCAAGTGAGGGAGCAGCCCTGGGAGCCGCAATGCCTCCGGCGCATCCATCGGCAGCCGCATATCCCGGCACAGCCTCGGGCTCCCGGCGCTTCCTCTGGGATAGGACACAGCCCCAGGTCACCTCCCGCTCCTCTGCCACCCTCCACCGCTTTTCCTTTGGTGTTCGAACCCTGCGGGAGTTTCGTCTGCAGTTGCGACTTCCCCTGGCCGCTGCTGCTCCAAAGAAAACAGATCCGTGTGTTTGAAAATCTCGGCTTACACAGCATTCCTCCAGCTCCTGCTCCTTTCTGGGGCTTCTCCTTCCCTCTCTGCCTCGCTGACCTGAAAATGCACTTTGTGTTCTCCCTGGGAGAGGTGGATGAGGAGAGCTCCGGCATAGCTGCATATTAAACCCCACGGATTTTCCCGAGGTGCCGCTGCCGCTCTCCAGCTCCGACAACTTTTTAATCGCTCGCCCCAGATAGACCCGATTAGATTTATTTTTTTTCCCCCCCGCTAACAAAACCATGGCGTTTCCTGAGCTCCTTTCTGGCTGTTTAGGCCCCTTTCATGTCTCCCTGCCTGTGGAAGGACGGCCGGCCCCCGCACACCGGGATAGCGGCGGGAATTTCAGCGGGAATTCCAGGGACAAGCTGCTTATCTTCCCCGCCAGGTCATTAACGAGCTGGTGGCGCCTTTTGCAGGTCATTANGAAATGGCTTCAGTAAGTGTTTGATGTCCAAATAACATGAAGTGGTTTTTGTTTTTGCCATGGATTGCTCACCCTTTGTGCCTACTTTTTTTGTGTTGTAAGAGTAGATACTACACTCAAAGAATGTATGCTATAATGTGTTGGTCGAATTCAATGTATATATATGTGTGTGTATATATGCACACACACATATACACATATATACACAAACATATAATACATTAAAATACAAAAAAATCCCGTATCACATATAAATATATAAAATCCGTATATACCCACCTACAAATACATACTAATACATGTATACCCATATATTTATCTACAAAATTTCACACCTCTACACGCACACATTGATACAGATCTATAGGTGTTTCTTTTCCCCACCATATTCCTCGTGTAATCTCCCACTGTGCTGTTCAGGGCTGCTCCCTCTCCAGCAATTTGAGGCATTTTCGTGATATTTTCAACAGTAATGGCCAAAGAGTTAGATGCAGCTCCCCGGCGCATCTCACCCCTCACAATCGCTCCTACAAGAGTGAGGTGATTCGCTTCTAGTGGAGTTTTTGGGATGCATTGCTCAGTTTTCTGGGAATATCTGGATGCTCAGGGACCCCTGTGTCGCACTCTCTCCATGTTTAAGGTGGCACCAGCTGCCTACCAGGGATTTTTCTTGTGGCTTTTGTTGTCCCTCCCCTCTCCCTTTGTCAGCCCTCAGCCCCGCTCTGCTCTTTCCCAGGGCACAGCCAAAGTCATGGACTTGCTGGAGATGGGGAATGATGTCTCCTGTCCTAGAGGGCAGCGGGAAGGCAGAGCCAGGAGGGAATTCAGCCTCTCTCACCTATTTCTGTGGCCTTATGCATTGAAGCCAATATTCCTCCCTTCCCAGAGGTCTGGAGGAAAGGGAGCTGCTCCAGTGAGGATGTTTAGGATTAAACCTCTACTCCAGTTCCATTAAAGCTCCTGATTAAAGGGCTGGACTCCAGACAATGCTTCCCTGACTTCCCAGCGCCGGCAGCTGCTCCCCTTGCTCCCACTTTCCATCTCCAGCCCAACCCCTTTTCAGCCACCTTTGAATTCTTCCCTTTCTTGCAGGGTTTTATGATTTTTCTTTAATTTTTTTTTAAACCCCGAATTCATGAGTGGCCACTTCTGCCAGCGATAAAAATCTTATTCGCTGTCTCTGGATTTTTTTTTTTTCCCCTGGCAATTGTAGCCTGCAACACCTTAATTATCACGGCTCTGAAAACTGGTTAAAGATTTTAATACTTCCTTCCCCCAGCCTATTATGCAGTGACTTCTCAGCCCCATAAAATGTTCCTCTGGAGCTCCATGGCCTCGTGCTGCTGCATTTCCCTGCTCTGTCCTTTCCCGGAGGATTAAACACTCCCAGCTCCCCCTTTCCCTCTCCCCTTGGGGCAGGTGGGAAGCGCCCGGATTTCCAGGTGGAAAATGGGGCACTTTTTTAATTGAAATCCTATGACACAGCCAGCAAAAATGTTGCATCATTTTAATCAGGCAGCACATCTGCAGAAGGTGCAAGATTCTCGGAGCCTGAGCGCGGGAATGATGGGATAAATCACGGGAAAGGCAAAGCCTTGACATCACCTTCATTCCTGGTTTTGATGCTCTGATTTCTCTGCTTCCCTGGCACCCATCCTGCCTGCCTGGCTGTTATTCCATAGGTACGAGGCCCTATGGATGTCTCTGTGCAGCCCATATCCAAAAAAAAACCCCAAAAAAACCCCCAAAAAAACCCTGTGGTTTTTTTTTTGTTTTGTTTTATAGAGATTTGGGTTAATCATGAATTTTGGCCCCATCTGTGCAGAAAAGCTCCTTGGAAAATTCTCCTTGGAAAAGCACTTTCCAGGGAGAGGGGCTGTGCCTCTGCCAGGGTGTTGGGGATACACGTGCCAGCCTGGTGGGAACTCATCCCTTTCATCCTAGAAAACACTTAGGGGGAATATCTCCCTGATCCCACAGTGCCTGTGGGATGAGAGAAGTTTATTCCCCACCGATCCTTTATTTAGGTGAGTTTTAAATAACTCCAGTGCTTTCCTGGGGGAACCATCCCCCAGATTTCTGCACTAAGCACTTTTTCCTGGTGCTCAGCCGAATTCTTTTCCTTTTCTTTTTCTTTTCTTTTATTATTTTTTTTCTCNAATGAAGCCGGGTGTCATCAGTCCAGTCTTTTTAGAATGGAGCAGGTGGGGGAAAGTCACCCGGATCATCCCCAAAAATGTTGTTTTAATGAGGTTTCAAGGGAGCTGAAGAGGGAGGAGAGGGAAGCCAAGAGTCTGAAATCCACAAAGGGTGGGAAGGGCACAGTGGGATGTGCGGGAAGAGGGCATGGATAGGGCACAAGGCGAGTCCTGGGCTCCAAAAAGGGTGAAGAATTTGGGAATTCAACAGTGCCCTTTCCTGTCCCTCACCATTTGCTCATGAAGACTCAGGGAAGCACCAGGTCTGTGGGTGGCTCTTGGATCCCTCATGGAATGGGAGCCTGGAGCAGCACCCCAGGATGGAGTTTCGTGGGAGCTGAGTCCCCCAAAACTCGTGACATCCATGTGGGAATGTCCACGCCAGCCCCAGGAATGCTGCAGCAGGGCAGGAAAAGGAAAGGGAGATGGAAATCCCAGTAACTCCTTACGGAAACACAAGGATCATCCACCGTGCCTGGGATTTTGGGCATGGACAGGGTTTCCTGTCCCTGGACCTGCTCAGAGCCCTCTGGCTCAGCTCCCCAGGATATGGATCCCTTACTTTTCCCACCTGGACCCCAGCCCAGATCCCAGGATTACCCGTGCACCAGAGGCAGGGAACCATTTCTCATTTAATTTATTGGGTTTTTTTCCCCCAAACCATCCAAGGAATCTCTCTGGTTGCTCACCACTGATTCCTTCCCGTGGCTGGGTGGGAAAATCAGGTGCTCCACTTCCCGGGGCAGATATTTCCTGCTGTGGGACAACACCAGGAGGGCTGGGAAGGAGTTTTCCCATTCTCCCACCTCTCCAAGGTGTCCCACTGCCCTGGATGAGACCCGTTCCCGTTCCACAGGGCCTCTCCCACCTTACGAGTGTTTGGTTTGGTGTCGCTGACACATTCCAGACTAGGCAGAGGCCACAATCCGGGCTTTTCCTGGTGCGCCAGGTGTGGCTGTGCCGTGTGACTCTCCATAAAGTGGTGACCTTTGGAAGCTCGTGCATGGCTCACCTGCTCCTTCCCCTCATCCCCAAGATCCACATCCCCCACCGCACCAAACTGATGCCCACTGGAGTGAGGCCACGGGGTCTGATCCCAAAGTGTTCCCAAAGTGATCCTGAAGGGATCCTGTGCCCTCCTGGCCGGGGGGACGGCTGGGCGCAGGGAGGCTGTGGGGACATCATCCTCCTTTCCAAAGGATTCCCGGGCTCCGGATCCCCACCTGAGCTTGTGCCGGGAGAGAGGCATCGCCATGGCAACGGGGCCTGATGTCATCGGCAGGGATGGAGGGGCAGGAGAGCGGGAACGGGCGGGGAGAGAAGGAACGGGCAGGGGATGGGCAGGGGGACCCGGGAAGGGGCAGGGAAAAGGCAGGGAGAGGCAGGAGCAGGCAGAAAGAGTCAGGGATGGGCAGGGAAAGAAGGAATGGCAAGGAATGGGCAGGGAGAGGGCAGGGAACAGGTAGGGAGAGCAGGAATGGGCCGGGAATGGGAAAGGAGAGGGCAAGGAATAGGCAGAGACCCAGGAATGGAAAGAAGTGATGGGCAAGGAATGGGCAGGGAGACCCAGGAACAGGCAGGAAGAGCAGGAGTGTGCCGGGAGCAGTTAGGGAGAGGGCAGGGAATGGGCAGGGAGAGCAGGAGTGGGCAGGGAATGGGCCAGCAGCGGGCAGAAAGAGCCAGGAACAGACAGGGAATGAGTCAGGAGTGGGCAGGGATCCAAGGCCCCTCTCCCAGGACACGGCCGGCCACTCCAATATATTAAAAAAAAAAAGAAATCACATTTTTGGATGTTTTTCCTCTTCCTTCCCCAGGTATTTCCCTCTCCTTTGGATGGGGATGGCTCTGAAGACCCCAAATCCAGCTGTTCCCTGTGCCCATGGAGCCCCCACACCCCACGTGCCACCCCCAGCTCGGGGTTTTCATGGAAAAGACAAAAAAAAAATCGAGTTTAGAACCTTGAACTTTTAACAAGTTTTATTAATCCGGAGCCAATTTGACCCTCACTGTATACAATTTAAAAATAATTTTCTCAATAGAAATGGAACTGGCTCCCCCATTTTTTTTGAATTTTTGAGCTTTAATTTGAATTATTTTAATTAAAAAAAAACCGAAGGGCCTCGGGGGTGGGGGTTGGTTTATTTTTGTACTCCAAAGTGACTTTTTTTGTTTGTTTTTCAATTTTCTCAACACAAATGAAAGTGACGCCAAAATTTGTTGGTTTATTTTTGTAGCAGAGAGGAACCGACTTGAGTTNTTAAATTTCCTTAATAAAAAGTGAGCAGACTCGGGAGGGGGTTTTTATTTTATTCTGTTTTTATTTTATTAATAGAAATTAAACCGACACCAAAGGGGTTTATTATTGTTCCTGCAATAGAAAGTGAAGTGACTACAAAGATTTTCTTAATAGGAAGAAAATTAATTCTAGATTTTGGCCCCTCCCTCCCCGTGGTCCAACTAAAAAAGTATTAAAAAATTACAAAAAACTCCAAAAAGTCCAGAACACATTAAAAAAAAT